>JAVJGG010000054.1:32031-42390 GCA_035590195.1 Aviceda cuculoides | reverse complement strand
CATACACACCGCATACAATTAAAGTAACAAGAATAAGTAAACATAACGGTATGGAAAGAAGGGGGGGGGGGAGATAAAAATGCACATTTTTCAAAATGGTTCTCACTATCAGTCATACCTTGCTTCTACTTAACAGAGAGGAAGAAGAGTTTGACCATTCCCCTTGGGAAACAGCAGCTTCCATTGGAGGTGCTGCTTCACAGGGAAAGAAAGCATCACATTTTTACAAGTGAACTCATGCTCCCTCACTTCCATCACAGTTCAGCAAGTGCAAGTGTAAGCGACAAAATTCAAAGCAGCATTAAAACACAATTATCCTTTAAATCTTACCTCAAGATTTACTATTTCTTATCCACATCCTGCCTACAAGATCCAGATGGAGGAGATGATTTACACTTAGTGATGGGGCATCTCTATAACGTCATCCATTTCTTCTGCTTTCCACCTCAGGTTCGACAGTTTCTCCACATGATTCACTACACAGAAGAAATAGCCAAGTTGCTGCATATGTACAGCACACAAACCACAGAACAGTAAGCTACCAAATAGACTACCTGCAATACCCAAGTCAGTTAATTTAAGTTCTCTCCACTATTCTACAAGTTGTAGTTTAGACATAGTCTTTGTTCACACATTATTTGACAGAGGATAACCTTTGCAGTTAAGACTTTCAGACATCACAAGACGTAAGAATAATAATCAGGAATTACTGATGCTTGGCTTTCCGCACTGAGTGAAAAGTCATGTGAAATAAAATGAATGCAAAAAAACCCCTGTATGAATGGTATATCCCAGACTTTAAAACAAAAGTCCATGGGAAAAATTCTAATGATCTTACATAGAGCCGAAGGTGTTATTTACTTTCAACAGAAACTCAGAAAACAGACATGAAAAGTGCCTGTTTTTAAATAGTTTTTAAACTGTTGCTTTTTAGAACAATAAAATTAATATCTTACTATATATTTCAAAAGAAAGTATACGATAAATTTTAAGACTGTCCAATTTATAGTAATGATTTTCTCATGAGAAGAGCAGCGCATTATGGCTTCTCATTAACCGCATGGAAACATTAATGAAAATTATGCATTTAAGACCATCCACACATCATAAAGTGCATGGGAGGCACAGGCAGGGTGCTGAGGAGGTCATTTTGCTTCAGAGAATTTTCATGTCAGCTAAGGTAGAATATTATGGAAGATCCAGCTGAGCTTTATGGAATAAAATAAGTTAGAGAAAGAAAAAAAAAAAGAATAGAACAAACAAGATGTCCTTGCAATAGCAGTAAATGTTTGGTTGCTAACAAGTTCAGATGTCCCACTGTGGACTCTTTTCTTCAAGGTCTGGTTAGGGAGCAGCTACAGTACATTCTTTGTGTAGATGCCAGCTACGTTTTTGCTACCACTGGCCTTTTCTCCAACTGCACCCATTTCATCCAAGCTCTGAAGGGAATAAGGAAGGGAAAACAAGCCAGAAAAGGGAGATTAGCAGTACAGTGAAAACGAGAAATAAACAAAAGGCTGCTGGGCAGGTCCTCCCACTGGCACAGAAAGCTCAAGGCTTATGGAGGACTGCGAAGCTGACAAAATCATAGAAGTTTAATGCTTATTTTAAGGTCAATTTTAGTTGCCTGTATTTATTTGTTAAAACTGAAGAGATCACAAATATTCATTTTGTAAAATAATGAAAGTTAAACTGTGCTTATAACAATTTACCAGCCAACTTTTTACTCCTTAGTATAACCCCTAGCAAGCAATGCATCACTGTTTCTGACGGCCTACATGTGACAAATGTAAGGAATCTAAAACAGGCATCATTGTCATTCTCTTAGAGTAACTGTCATGACAAAAAAAAACAAAAACAAAATTTAACTTTTTTGAAAAAACAAAAACAAAACAAAAACAGGAAAAAAAAGATTGCACACTTCTGTTAGGAGAGAGAAGTTCTAGAGATGAAGTACACATCTACATCTAGATGCATGTGTGCTTTATATAAGCATATATGTGTGTGTATGTATATACATATGTAGATGTATACATATAAAACATACACACACATATACTCCTATGCAATTCTATCCAGTTGAAAAATATTCAGCAAATGAGACCTTTCTGCAATATGCATGCCCAGCAACAAAAGGCATGTAAATCATGTCCTAACAGAACATACACAACGTGCTGCACTGCATCCTTCACCCCACCCCTTTATCATTCCTAGAAAACCAGAGAAAAAAATTTAAAAGCCATAACTGAAATTGACTGTTCAGTTACAGGCTACAAAAGAACAGTTTATAAATATCTTCCATGAGCACTGGTTTAATGATGCTGGTTCAGCAAACTCCCTGGATCCTGTAATCCCTTTTTTAATCTCTGTTATATACTTAGTGCCTTTGAAAGGATCAAAGTAGCACACAATATCCTTGTAACACAGCACCATTATAACAGGACAGGTTGGGGGAAAAAAAGATTCAAAAACAAAACTTTTTTGGGGTGGTTTTTTTGTTGTTTGTTTTTGTTTTTTTTTTTTTGAAGTGGCACGTTTTGGGTGGTATTGAAGCTAAGATTCCTTCACAAACTCTAATCGCAATCTCTTAATACAACATGATTAGAGGATCTTCCTAATCTGGAAAACTAAATCACATAAATGGATTGCAGTTCAGTTTTCAGATGACCAAAAAAAAAAGTAAAAGAGTAAAAGCTGTTGATGAAAACACAGCAAACCAAACCACATTTCCTGAATTATCACCTTTACTCTAGCATAGGCAAACTGATTTGTGGTTTAGACATCAGACACCTCTAAGCCGTCTTTGCACCTATTAAAATCTAGTGTTTTAACAAGGGAGGAATTGAGCTCTACACTATAGAAATGTCACCAGATAAAAGTACCACAAAATGTTTTTTCCACTAATCCTTGGATAAATAATTTTAAAGCCAATACTTATTCTGATGAGAGATTCTAAAGTTTACTGGTCTGTGTCTCAAACTATGGTCCAAAGCAAAATTATAATAGAAAATTCTGGCTGAACAAAATCATGATTTTTTTTTATGCTGTTAAGCTCATGACACTTATCCTACTAGCACAAAAAAAAAAGAAAAAAAAAAAAAAGGATATTTTTGTTTTACCATTAAGAATTCAGATGTGGGTCACAATAACTTGAAAACTCTTTCCTTAATTGTGCAATGCATCATAAACACGATTCTTTATGTCCTTCTGAATTTATCTGCTAATACTGTGGATCATAAGAATGCATATCTACTTCAAAAATTATTTTCTAACCATTTCAAAAATATTTTGTCCACTTATCATACAGCACCTAAAAGAAGTAGTCTGAGACGTTCAGGTGTGAAATTATCACCTGCATACATTTTTTAAAGGACAAATTTAATAAAATACTAACTTACTAGTGTGTCTTTTTAAATTACTCTACACTAACAAGATTTTTTATTCATTTCATTTAATTATTTAGGATACCTGTAATAATAATAGGGGTCAAATTATCGTACCTTTGAGTGGTTTGTTTATTTTTAAAGAGAAAGACTGATTTACACATATCCAAATGTAGTACAGTTTTGCCCTGAGTGAAGACATTGACAAACTAAGCACATCAGTATGGAAGGAAAACAATCAGTGAGACATTGTAATGCTAGATTTCTAAATATACAGCAACACACAGAAAAAGCTATGACAAGACAGAGAAAAAGAGGAAAGAGTATCAACCATGGTTTTACTAAAGTTCAAAATGGGGAACTGTGTAAAAAAATAAGGAAACTTGTTAAAAAGAAATTAACAGGACAGCTAAAAAAATTAAATCCTTGTAGAAGGCATAAAGACTCCTGAAATTCACTATATTGGAAGCACAGCATACACCTAATATAAAGATCTGGGAAAGGGTGGAAGCTGGCATGGATAAACATGGGATTTGCTATGACTAGCAGATTTTTCCCCCCATGTTTTTGATCCTCTAAACAGGCCATAGTAACTTATGATTTCAAGTTTGCAAGATCTACACCTTAGGAACCCAGCTGCAGTTGTCATTCACTACACACATATTTCATTATAATATGAACTTTGGAAGGAAGGAAAATATATCATATTGGAGAAAAAACAATGGTAAATGAAACAGAAAGAGTCTCCCATGAAAGAAGCGACATTCTATAGTTTGCTTCTAAAGTATGGTTTCTTTTAACCTTTCCCTCCTTTTCTCAGAAGCAAGTAACACATACCTTCAGAGCAGAGGCTCAAATTATGCAGTCCGAGTCATGCTTTCTCTCTCTCTGAATCAGCACAAAAATGTTTATTTGCTTATTTTTACAAGTGTCACATGCTTACAATGCTTCAGCTCATTTTAACTTCTACGTACAGAAAAACCGTTACAGTGAGAAGCATGTCTGAAGACATAATGAGGAATTAGTGATCCTGAGGTATACGCTGACCCAACTAAGCCTCCCTAGCTAGTACCCATATGTTAGCCTAAGTGGCCGCTGAATGACCCCATGGTATGTCCTGTCATGCTAGCTTGCAGGTGTTACAGAAGGATGTACAGATGTTACAGGAGGATGTACAGATGGTCCTGTCTGATGTTCCAGCATGTATGACCTGTCCTTCATGGACATTTCACACTCTTTAGATGACAAATTAATGGTTTTATTGTGAGGAAAAAGACCATCTTCAACTGATAAATTTAATGGTGAGGAAGAAGACTACAAAAGCATGGCAGGTGGTGAGGTATGTTGAACTTCACCATGGATGGGAATGCTGTGCAGCATGTCATGGATACCTTGAAGACATCTGTCTGATGCCGACCCACCTCAGAGGTTTCTGGCATCAGAACTGACATAGGAGTAACTCATTACTCTCACTTTCTAATTATTTAGTAAATAGCATTTAACCACATATATATTTGAGTCATTTTTCTTACCAAGATCCAGAAAAGGCAAGTATGAAAGAACTGCAAATGACTTGAAACTGTCTTTAAGCACAAAACCTTTTTTAGCAGCAGATCTCCTGTTCCATCAATGACAGAGAACAGACACAATAAGAATTGGACTGTTTGGCCTCCATCAGTAACTTAACTCTGCAATTTACATGTGTATGAAAAGGGAAGTGCTAACAATAACTATTATTTGGTCCAATGCAATTTTTAACTTTATTAATACATGCTTCATTACAAGGATGCCTTCTTTTTCCTGCCAGAATGAGGCTAACTGTTTCTATATGGTGAAGTACATGCCTGGTACCTTCATATCTGCCAATATTTGTTTCTTCCTCAGCCTTTTAGCCATCACATTCTAATGGACATAAAAAAGAATTAAAAGGATGATAAAATATGGCTGTTCGTTAATGAAGCACAATGCTGCCAGTACAAAACTAAACTTATGAAAGGAGGACTATAAAAAGCAAAAGTAGAACAAATAAACCTACTTGAAAAAAAATCCCCATTTCCATGACAACAGAAACACATCATTAAGGGACAGTATACTTCAGAAGAGCTTGTTTTCTCTAATACAGTACATTAACTGCATTTTTATCATGTTGTGTTTTTTTTTTTTTAAAAGAAAAAGCTGTTCCTCTGGAGTCTTCCATAAACAAACTGATAATAGAACAGAAGACAAATGGTTTCTTTTGATATGTAAGCAAGAAAACCTCACTGCACACTACTTAAAGGAAAGAAACAGTAATTGTGAGCAATGCTGAACACATTTATCTCTCAAAAGTAAGCCCACGGATTGGTTATAAAACTATAGAAATGCTACAAAATTCTCACACACCCATTCTAGGTGGTTTTCTGAAGTTCATTTAAAAAACAAGTCCATACAGTTTTCCTGTTAAGGGACTGTTTTACGTTTTTATTTATAGATATAAAAATTTCCTTCCTCTTTGTTCATTATACATAAGCAGCCACCACCTTTTCACAGCAGCCCCAATGTTTTACACATTTAAGTACATATTCAGGCTGTAAAGACAAAAAAATAAAATCAGTCTTTCCTAACGAGGGAAGTATACCAGCCTTCTTATATCATTATAACTGTATCCATACTATCCCTTCATGGAGATCCCAGTTCTGAGCAAAACCTATCATTTTAGCCTTAGTTATTGAAACACATGTCTTTCTCTACACTGGTTAATTAAAAAAAAAACCCAAAACCAAAAACCCCCCAAACACCTACCAACGCCCCCCTCCCTTCTTCCTAACGCTATTTCCATCTTGTTATTCTCCCTAGTTTCTTCCAACCTAACAAAATTCCAGAATTTCAGCTATATATCAGGTTCATTAGCTGGACAACATCATTTACTGGACTCAAGCTTTCTGCTGTATCTTGCTAGTACCACAATTTCAGGACCCCATCCAACTTCACCATTGCCAGCACCTCTTTTCATCTGATCAATGTCATCCACAAAGAAATCTCATCCCACTTAGCTTTTTCGTTTCTTGCTCTTCCACTTTCTAGCATATCAACTAGTATGTCTGGAATTCATTTCTTTCTCTGCTGTGCAAGATGACCACTTTAAATATTTCCCCCCTTCTTCGATTTTTGTCCTGTTTTCAAAAATAAAATTTACTACTTCAATTACTTTAAAATACTGATAGATGATCATAAAATAGAGGCATTTAAAAAATGCTAATAAAGTGCACTGCTAAACCTGAAAAATTATGTACTCTAGGTCAGAGTTGTTATGCTCCACTTGGATAGATGATCAACAACTACTTGATACATGACAACTTTCAGAAACAAATAATCTTACTGCTTCATCCTTATAACACATCATTATGATATTATATTAAAAATGCTACATTCTGAGATAACTATGACCATCAGCAGCTAGATTGCCTAACACTGATGTTTGTCACTACTTACACTACAAACTTCGTGAAGTAGTAATAGCACCTCTGCTAGGTTCAGTGCAATGGCAAATGTCAATGATTAAACAAATAAACTGACCAACACACATACACATAACTTAGAAACTACCCACTGTAAAACAGCAGAAGGTTCTAAACTCTGAAGACTATCCTTGCGATATATGATGATATATATATCTCATTGATTGTGTTAACTGTAATGATGGAGAATAACTACCATCTACTAGAGAAGTCTATTTAAGCTTTTCTGGGATATGGGAAGGGCAGGAAATACATCTCCGGAGCACAGAAACTGTTTCTGCAATAAGAAGAAATGCTGAGGTCAGACATAGCTGGAAAAACACCAGGACTGAAGAGTTATTCAAACCTTATTTAAATGAAATAATCAGAGGTGTGTAACTTTGGATGACAAGCAGTTGGTACAGTCTGTCCATTCAATGGTAGGATTTTCACCCCTTTGAGGGTGTACACATCCTTCTGAGACTGCACAAAGTAGATTATATGAACTTGTTTAAAAAATTTGCTAGTTTTAACAATTCCATATAGGAAACTGGTCACTCAAATTCACCTAGCTACTGCCCGACATGGATGGACTTCCTTCAAAATTCCTTACCAGACCGTATAAAACATCACACCCTTGATGGGAATCTAATGAGCTACCTGCTATTAAGTCAAATAGAACTTCTGATATGTTTTGATTATACTTTCCATGGGAATGTTATGAATATTTAGGTTTATACATTTAATAAAATAGTAATTCCATGAAATCTGACTTTAAGTAAGCTACCAACCTACTAGCTTAAATGCTAAAGATGGAATTTAAACCCTTTGTACTACCACTCACTTCGCAGTCCTGTAGTATACAGAATAGTCTCTAATTCCGAGATGAGAGTGAGAACATGTGAGTGAAGCACTCAGCAAACATACTCAAAGTTCAAGGTACTCCTTGCTGTCATTTTATATAATTTTGTCTTGTATCATGTATACTAGTATGTATTGGGTTTGCAGGGAAAGGTTTTGGTAGCGGCAATGACAGCAATCTAACATGCAACAGAATAGGATCCAAGCTTTCTTTGTCTACTACAGTTGAGCATAAAAGTTACGTACTTCATTGTATTAACAAACACTAAAGTGTAACGTTCAAGGTTTTACCTCTTCATCATCTTCTCTCACTTAAAGCTTCACTTTGTACAAGAATGACTTAAGTAACAATTTGGGGTTTTTCTTTTTTTTTTTTTTCTGAGTGAATGGAGGCACTTGAACAATAAATTGAGGCACCCTTCTCACAGGGCAATAACTTCAGCAAAATACCTCCTTAAACATCCTTTGTTCTCATGGAACAGCTTGTATTTGTCTTAAATTTTGGCATGGATCCTTAGAATGCATAAAAAAAAATAGGAAAGGCAAGACAGTAAATATAAATCCCACTTCTACCTTTTCTATTATGTTATTAAGTCTACCCAATAGCATGGGTACAAGCCAGTAACAACAGAGTTCTGGAGTACAAAATATGTCTTGAGTGACCTGTAATTCTGACCCCTGCTACACAACTTCAGACACTTTTCTTTTTGAAAGAGTAAACATATTAAACTTTACCCCAAAGACATATGTGAAATCATCTTAGAATCTGAAATTGCAAGAAAACAGCCTTACGCTGAGACCTGAAAGAACTGCGCACTCTTATGTTTGGGTATAAATTTGTAGAGGAAAGAAATTGTTGACATGCAAAGTATAAGGACCCTACCACTGCTGAGTTTCTTCTGTAATATCCTTGTTTACATGTTAATGAATTTAAATCTTGTCTCTGAGTAGCATACAATACTAGTATTCTTATACGTAGATAATTAAGAAACAAAAAGACCATCCAAGATTTAAAAACAAAAGTAGCATACTAAGCTACCCATTGTAGGATGTTAAATTTGCGTATCGTGTTATTTATCATGAACAAGTTATAGGTCTGCATTAAAAATTGAATAGATAATGTAGAAAATTATTTCATTCAGATATTTGAACACTGTGTTGCATGGGGGAAGGTAATTTTACTCTGAAAAAGGACAAACTCTGCTCAGGCCCTATCAAAGCAGAGTCATCAGCTTAATACTTTTTAGCTGACCACTTTTTTCTATCTAATAAGACGAAAGTCATACCTCATCTTTCCAAATGGACTCTGAGCTGGGGAGGATAAACAATGCCACAGTAAAAGAAAGACTGAAATAGCATCCTAACTAAATTATAACTTAAGAGCTTCAGACAGAGAGAGTTGAAGAGAAGGGAGGGGAATGGAAAGAAGAGAGTGTTTGAAACTGATTATCAAGCTAAAATGGTTTTGGGACGTAATAAAAGGACGACATGTTCAAATCCACATACCATTCCATAAAGACAACCTGAAGATATAGGGTTGCTGAGGAACTGTATCCTCAACCAGAAAAATTGAGCATCTCATAGAGTGTCAGCTATAATTTACTGTATGAAATTTACATCTGGAGCTAATCCAACATACAGATATATGGAAGGCTTTTGTAACTGTTTAAACGTTTTGATAAACTTTGCAAGGCTCTATTTAGATTTCTTTAAATACTTGTAATTAGTTGTTTCACTAATTCTACTTCTTACACATTTTTTTTATTTTACACTTGTGTTTTATTTTTTACACATATGCAACCAGACTAGTTATAAACCAAGCCTGAAGAGACTACAAACCTCCTTCTTTATTCTCCCTTATTGAAAATGTTTGTGTGAGTTATGCAAGTATCTTCAGGGTATTTTTTCTGCTTCACATTTGTATAGACAGTCCAATACCTGCTTTTTTTTTTTTCTCCCCCAGGACACAGTCTCAATTTCCTTGACTGACTAGCACAGTGCCTGCAGCTATCTTTACTGAACAATTGTCAAAACAAGCTATAATCTGGTGACTTCGAAAAGCCTCTTTCTGATGAAGTATTTTGTGAAATGTTCATAGTAGTATAATTTTAGTGGCAAACTTCTTCGCTAGCTGTCCATCCTGACTTGGTTCTTGAGCATCGGTACCCAGCAAGGCAGGCCTCTCACTACATGCTCAACATCCAGAATTCTGCTGTTTCTAAGCACCTGTTCATTCCCAATAATCTCCTATTGGGCCAAACGACATCCTATTCATGAGGCTTCTGTCCTGTTTAAGACACCATCACGAACTGTGATGGATAGCACCTGCTTCATTTATTTGTACACCATTTACTATCTGCAATCTGTATTTTGCGGGTATGGCTGAGCTGCAGACAAAGGGCTGTCTATTTGCCTTGTGTTTGCTGCTGTTAATGAGGACAAATACAGGCTTTTGGAGAGCAACACCTTGCCTTCGTTTGGCAAAAGCTTACAGAAGGCAGGCAGGGAACCTACAGGAGTATGCAACGGGGGACCCTGAAAAGGAGAAAGAAGCATACATCCAGAGGTGACAAAAGAGAGAATTTTAAAAAAAGAGAGGAAAAAAAAAGGGGGGGGGGGGGGGGGCAGAGGGAGGAGGA
>JAVJGG010000054.1:4099-31946 GCA_035590195.1 Aviceda cuculoides | reverse complement strand
CCCACGAGGAAAAAAATGGAACACACCACACACTAGAACCACATAAGCTTTGCCCAGGGAACCCAGCAAGGACTACATTGCTTACTGCTACCAAGAATGACAGTGAAAGATGCTGGACTAGAAAGTGAAGAGGAGAAAAGAATCCATCACTTTAACATTTAACACCCAAGAGATCTGAATTTCTATTTCAAAAGCACCCATATTTTAGCTTTTGTCCCAGTAAATTGTATTTTTACATTTATAAAGCAGTTTGGTGTACACACTTTAAGGAAGTGATGTTCTGACAGAGTTCTGTCAAAAAAATAAAACTGTAACAAGCAATCCAAAGATCTCCCCATCTCCCACATTCAAGTAATGCCTGAATTCACACACAACTGCACTGCAACAAGTGGGGAAGAGAATGGGGCAGTTGAGGCATAAAAAAACCTCCAAACACAACTGTAGAAGAAATATTTTCAAGACAAATATTTCTGTTTGGTTTTCTTACTAAGTTTCAGACAAAAACTTAACATTTCAAATATGCTGAATAAGAATTACTTCAATTCTTAAATTATAATGGTTTACCATATTTGGGAGCAGTTCAACTGCTAATAGCTCGATACTACACCTTTTTTTCTACCTGTTACAGAAAAAAGCAACAGCAAATCTAGCAGTTCTGTGAATTGCAACAGGGTCAAAAGCAAAACATTTGGCCAACTAAGACAGGATGGAAACCTGATGTCCTCCCACAATTGTTTCTCTTAAAGTTGACATTAAAAGGAATAGTAGATCATACATGAAACCCACAGGCTTAACCTGTGACCAAAAAAATTACAAATGAAGTTTTGGTTCCATCAACACTTTTTCTACTATTTGATCATCTTCTGAAAGGACTGCAGGGGTGGGTGACCATCTCCCACAGTTCCGTCCCTGCTATTTCCTTTCAGTAATATCTTATATTATGATCTTACAGTCACATTTTCTGTTATACATTCTCCATGAAGGGAAAAATGTCACTACACGGAGTGTAACAGCTTGAAAATACACTGAGAGATAACTACTGAAGCTTTGTCAATTGTTACTTTAAAAAGCAATGCAATGCTGAAGACCTGTGTTTGGGAGCATTGCTGTGAGAAATGAATAAACATCCTTTCACTCCTTCCCACTGACATCAAGAAGAAATGAGAAAGGGAAGTCAACAGAGGTCACACACTAACGTGAAGAGCTCTGTAGAAATGTCTCTGGATTCTAATCCAGACTGACAGCTATCCTCTTCTTTACCAGTGTTATGTATAATGGACACATAACTCTTGCTTCAAAGTCAGAATAACCCTCTGTCTAATTCTTTAAAAGACAGAATTACTAGGCCTCATTCCAGCCACTTGAACCAAACTACACATAAATCAATTATTTACTGGGCATGTAGTAGCCCAACACAATATGCTAAAGAAAAATACAGCAAAAAGTCTCCAAAGTACATTGCAGTTCTAAGAGAATTAGCACAACTATTACCTGTATGACTTTAAGGAAATTATTAATAT
This sequence comes from Aviceda cuculoides, assembly GCA_035590195.1. Classification (NCBI taxonomy): domain Eukaryota; kingdom Metazoa; phylum Chordata; class Aves; order Accipitriformes; family Accipitridae; genus Aviceda; species Aviceda cuculoides. The sequence goes on along the minus strand of JAVJGG010000054.1, from coordinate 30,426 downwards.
TAACTTTAATGTAGAAATTCAGGTTGTTGAGACATTGTAATATGTGGATTGTGAAGACAAGGAAGGCAACCTTCCACCAGGTGGAAAAATTGCTTTCTATAGATGTGTCATTGGCTTAGATATTTAATTTAACTGTAGTTGATATAATCACCTATTTACTTCCACAGTACTAATTAGATGTGTTTATCTGTTTCTCAACCTGATTTTTTCACTGCCTTTTCAGTTGTAAAATTGCACAAATATTAATTCTATTTATCTATACCCTTCCCCAGTTTAGTATACATGTCAGATCTCAAGGTTAATTCCTCCAACAGAAATTTACACCTAATTTTTTATCTGGTATAATTTTTCTGTCTTATCTCTCAGAGAACTTTATCACCAATACAGACAGTAAGAGGTAAGGTTTTTAAAACAACATCTAGGTAACTCCCGTACAATGCTGTAGAGCCCTGTCCTGGTTTTGGCTGGGATAGAGTTAACTTTCTTCCTAGAAGCTGGTATAGCGTTATGTTTTGGGATCAGTATGAGAATAATGTTGATAACACACTGACATTTTCAGTTGTTGCTGAGTAGTGTTTAGACTAAGTCAGGGATTTCTCAGCTTCTCATGCCCAGCCAGGCTGGAGGCTGGAGAAGGCTGGAGGGGCACAAGAAGTTCGGAGGGGACACAGCCAGGGCAGCTGACTCAAACTGGCCAATGAGGTATTCCATACCATGCGACATCATACCCAGTATATAAACTGGGGGAAGTGGGGCTGGGTGGGATCGCCGCTTGGGAACTAACTGGACATCGGTCAGCGGGTGGTGAACAATTGCATTGTACATCACTTGTTTTGTATATTCCAATACCTTTATTATTGTCATTTTATTATTATTATCATTATTAGTTTCTTCCTTTCTGTTCTATTAAACTGTCCTTATCTCAACCCAGGAGTTTTACTTTTTTTTCTGATTCTCTCCTCCATCCCAGTGGGTGGGGGGGAGGGAGTGAGCAGATGCGTGGTGCTTAGTATCTGGCTGGGGTTAAACCACGACAAGCCCTTACAATGAATAGAAAAACATTGTGTCCTTTTGGGTGTCAGAACAAGGTAGGTCTCAATACCCTTCCTCACTACCACTGTGGAAAGTGGTGACAAAAATGGCCCTTCTGGAGAAACAAGAGAGGAATCATTACAAGTGCAACATTGCCAGGGACCTCCAAACTTTCTTTTGGTGGTATTCTATGGCGGTATAATTCTTGTGCAATGGGAAGAGAGATAATGGGTAACAGATGAAACAAGGGACAATTCATATTTGAGGAATATCTTTGAAATGTTTTGAATTCCCATGGAGTCTCTTCAGTCACTACTGAACATTTGCAGAACAACGCATCCAAAGGCAGTACTGTTCTTGCTAACACTATGCTGTTATTGCAGACAAAGGTATTAAAAGACAAAACACAGATGGCTGGGATTGCTCAGAGACAATGGTGCTGCAGAGGCTTGCACACTGGACAGCTTATGCCTTGAAACCCCACAGGTTTTACGTCCAGAGTTTTCAGATTTTTAGCCATATATGCAGAGCACTCTCCTTCATCTCGTGCAACTCACCTACATAACTTATAGCTTGCATTCCTAGTCTAGGTATCTTCCTCGCCGTGGTAACATTCCCAAAACTCTCAGAGAAGATCAGATCTCAGATTCAAATTTCTTCAAAATAAGCTGCTTAATGCCCAACACAGTACACATCTTTAACTGTATCTCATTCAGTGTTTGCTTTCCAGGTAACTAACATCAGGCAAACTGTGAAGGGGAAAAAACAAACAACAACAAACAAAAACAAAACAACAACAACAAAAAAACCACAATAACAACCACCTTGAATAGTTTGGGCTGAAGACATCTCATTTATTCTCCACAGTTTCTGTGTTACGCATTTGTCTCAGCTGCGGGTTTGTCTGCCATATTCCGTTCCTGTCAATTTTTTCTCCTATTAATTCCTAGTCTCTCTAGTGGAGACTGAAACTGATTTAAAGCAAGCATAGAGAATAGATTGTTCCTATCCAGACTGAAAAGAATAAAAATCACTTCCTTGAGTAGCAGGACTCATAATACCCTTGCTATTACTAATTAAGTGCTGATAGCTGCTTCTACAGTGATATGACGATAATGATGGACTAATAACACCATCTTGCAGGATTTTGATTTTCCCAAGTCCGAGTTCCAACAAGCATGAACAGTCTGACTAGCTACATGATATAGCTGTAATCTATTTAACAGCATTTTACAGAACAAGAATGTAGCTTTTTCATTACATGGCACTCAGACAAAACTTTCAGTCAGGTAAGTGCACTCATGCACCTGCTGGAAATGTGGTTAGAGAAATATAAGACTTGGTCTCTCTCTTCCCTACTTCTATCTATTTATAAATCAAAAGTATCTCAAAGTTTAATGGACTGAATTGCTACAACTGTTAGGGGTCCAGACTCAAAAATGCTGCTGCAAAGTAGCATTAAGTGAAGACAAGGTGATTGTCTAGGAGCAAAATCAGTGTCTTCAGTCAGAACCAATCTGCATGCTTTAAAGTGAGTCTAAAACACCCTTGTTCGCCTCACTCATAACCCATCTGTTTATTATAATGGTTTATCATAAAACAAAATCTTTGATTCCTTCCAATGAGGTGTTTCTGCCATTTGTATCATATAACTGAAATCATAAAGCGTATGTGCAGTCGAATAACAATGAATCTCCGTCTTTTCTCTATTCCCCATAAGCTGTAGAGGGCCTTAACTCATTAATGTCAATTGGGCATTAGACATCCATTAGTTCTGATGTATCAAGATGATGTTGCATGGGAAATCAGTAAAGTAAACTGAAAATTTGTTCCATAGTCTGAAAATGCTAATTTGTATTGTGGTAAATATTCAGTTCTTTCTCTGAAAGGAATTCTTTTTATAAGCCCAAAATCTCAAACAAAACACTGGAAAAATACCCATAAAGGCATTTCCGAAAACATATGCATTTTTCCCTCAGCAGTTACAATAAACTCTGGAATTACTGCTCAATGCATTACAGAAGGAAAGAGAAAGAACAAAATAAAAAAAAAAAAAAAGACTAACAAAACTATCTAACAAATTGTGCCATAAACTTAACCTAGATAGCCTATAAATTAGGCTAGATTAACCACATGATCCTTGGCGTATCAAAGTTGTTAAACTATTTGGGCACAATATATTCAGAATTCAGCAAGCATTGTAACTGCTGCTATGGTTTACTTGAAAATTTACATTCTTTGGTCTTTAATTCTTTGGTCTTAGAAAGTTATTAGCTGCCATGAATAGCTTGAAAAGTGAATAAAATGGAAATAATACTCCAAATGCCAAAGACTCCTAGAACTTTCCTTTTCATTCCTCAATTTTCAGGTTCAGGGCATAGATGTAAGAGAGTGTTACATTTAGAAAATAAGAGAGCCTTATAAGGAGGCAGGGGGGAAGAGAGCGTAAGAAAAGTAGTTCTTTTCTTCACAAGTATTTTATGCCAGAATAGACATGGTAACAGAAAGTAAAGTTATGGCTCTGACAAAATCCTGAAAGATAGATTCCAATATAACAGTCACGTCAAACAGATTTTCAACTCATACCAGCTCTACAGCATATATGCATAGCAACCTAATAAAATGTTGACAAGCCGCAACTTTTTTAGGATTTGAAAAGCAGATTTTCCAGTTGTGTAATCCCATTTATGCATTCCCATCCGTGTGGGTTGCATCAGAGAACCAGCACAATAGCCAGTAGGAAGTTGTTCCAACAGAAGACTATCTGCACCGTTCAAACTTCTACGTAGTCAAATATTGGTCTGAAAAACATTTTCAACTGTCAGCACTTGGGTCTACTATGTTTTATTGACTAGATGAAACAGCTTTCTAGTGTCAAATTTTTGTTTCTATCATACTTCAGAATGTGACCATCTTAGAATCTCTTCCTTTTAGCTAAATGATGCACTGCATTCTCTGAGCATTTCATTATAACCATTGATTTTATATTTTGCTCCACATCCCTGAAAAAAATGTTAAACAGTTTATAATCAATCCCTTCAGGGTCCCACCTAAAATATAGCACACAGGTGCCTATTCCCCCTTTAAAATTAATTTGGAAGCCATCAGCCAACTTCTGCTCTAAAGTGTACCTTTTTAAACTTGTATCACATCTATTTTTAAGGACATTGATTTCCAGCATCCCCTCTCTGCTCTTAAATACATCATTACAATAATTTTGTCAAGATCTACTTTCCATTAACCCCACCTGACTGCATTAATTATATTATATTCCTTCAGTTTCTGAATAACCAAGTCTCATAAGAAACATTTAATCTCTTGCCTAGGATCAGCATCAGACTGATAAGAATAGAAATACTTATTTCTTTCACCCTATTCTTTTCCAATATTGGAACTGTTACACCAGTTTTTAGGAGCTACTACTTCTGCTGTACAGGTATTTTTTTAGGAAACCTAACAAAGCTGGTTCTTAAAACTAAAAGGCTTTTGTAGGCTGCTCTTTTATCTCTTCAGGATAAGAGAGAAATTATAAAAGGCACATAAATAGGATGCATGTTTTGACAGTTAGGAGGGCCTCTAAGCATTGTCTCTTCCAAGCATGGAGGGTAAGACCAGAATCACAGAGTGAATCCATAAAAGCTGAAGTTTACTAACAGGGCTTGAAAAAAGCCCACCGTTTGCTGACACTACTCAAACATCAACTAAAAGAAAAGTTTTTGCTAGTACATTAAATAGTTTGAAGGCAAAATGTTGGGCTTTCAGAGATATCTGGCTACATAAAATACAGCCAATCTGTGACACCATCAGTGTTGCTAAGCAAACTTTACAAACCCAGGATCTACTCCAGCATTCAGAAGTTGCATTATGTTTCATGACCAGTTCACTCAGTGCAATTATTCAGCTTTCCTGACAAGTTAAGTTCAATACGTACAAATTAGTCTTTAAATATTTATTTATTTAAAGCATATCTGTATACTCAAACATATGGTCAGGCCAATTGTTTCTGGTGGAACTATTCAATTCACACAACCACAGTATCGTACTTAGTTGGAGATGCAACAGAAAGAAAAACAGACTTTCTGTGACTATTCTACTGAATTAATAATGCAATAAACGTTGTTCTTGATAATGTAAAAAGAAGTTTTTTAAAAATCACATACTGTTATTTGCAACAGTAAACTCTAACTAAACAATACAGACATTAGCAATAAATTCATTTTATAGATGATTGCTCATATAAACCTGAGAGGTTTTTGTGGTTTGGAATTACATTTCAAAAGCACATACACACTATCTCATATTTCTGCAAGTAAAATGACGTACTAAACCACAGAGTAACAGAAAGTTCTCTTTCTGAAGGAGGTCTGACTTAATATTATGCTGCTGACACTGTCTCAAAGAAGAGAGATTGAAAGTAATATTACCATGAAGAAAATTAAATATCCATCATTACGCACTGATGCCACATATTTAACTCAGTAAGAATGCTGGGTGATGATATCTGCTGATAATTCTGAAGATTCAGATATTATGAATAGAAACACTATGAAAGTGCCATTTCTTGAAGTGTTACAGTGTTACTTTGTCCTAATAAATTAGCATATTATTAGGAGAGGCCATATGATTAATATGCAGTGTTCTGCCGAGCTCTTAATTAGGCTAACAACTTAGAAGACATAGGAAATAAAGGAGTTAATTTAGGCAGCTTGTGCATGAAAAGAATTAAAAGTTAATGCTAACCATGCACCAAATAAAAGTGATGCCATATGGCATAACCTGTGAAAAAGAGACTCAAAATTTTCATTTTCATGAAACTGTAATGTGAGCAGCATCTTGTCTACTAATTAGCAGAACTTGATGGTCTCACTTTCAGTATATGCAACATATGTACATATGTACTTGAGCATATGTACAACTTTCTATAATAAATATTGATAGAGATACCATACTATTTATTTGATCTTTTTCCTAAAAGTCCTTATACAGCATTTGAAGAAGTATACAATATTGTTAAATTCCTATTCAACCAGGAAGGTTAATTACATGGAAAGGGGAAATGAACCGCAACATTTTTCTAGTAATACTGTGGTACTACCTAGAAATTCAGTGAAGTAACACAGACCTGCAGTGCCATGCACTGTCAAAAGATAAAATCAGAGACATGGGTCATGCCCCAAAGAACTTCTATTTCAACTATTAAACCAAATTCTCTGTCACAAAAAGGAGCAAAACAGCAAGCCATTTACATATCCCCTGAAATAGTCCTAAAAATAAAAAGCTAAACAGGGGGCGGAGGGGTCTTCAGTACAGGAGAGGGTTAAGAAGGGCAGAAGGATTAGAACAATGTCTGAGGATCAGGAGCAGAGGTTTGATTTTAACATGATACTTAGCCACTTGGTGAGCTCTTAGACTTCCGAACATGTTAGCACTATAACACAAAACTCAGTGCAAGGCCAAACCTCCGTAATTTTTGTTACTTTATTTGCATCTCTGTTTTCAAGATAAATTACTGCACATAATCACTGAAGAATTACTGCCTGTCCAAATCCTCACTTCTCATCTTCCACACCTTCTGTAAGCATGAAGCAAATTATCTAGACTTAAACACCTGCTGTGGTGTTAATTGGAGTTGTTACACCTCAAGCTACACTCATTTGTGACTTGGTAACTGGGTAGGCTAGTTAGTGCAAAAATAACACTGAAATTACAGGCTCACAATCCATATCTCCTTATATCTCTATACTAAGTAGAACTATCTGAGGAATTTTCTGATAAATTATGGCAAGAACTGTATGTCACCTGAATAGATATTTGCCATCCTACAGCCTCTCATAACCAATACATCCATATTGAATCGTTACACTGATGTACAGTAATTTGCACTAACAAGTTGCAGCCAAAACTTTCAACTGGAATCAAAATCACAGTCCAGTGATGGAGATAGTTGGACTGCATCTGCAGTAAGGAGAAATATTAGTTAGAACTTTTTTCTGATAATGTGATGAACACAAGCCCTTAGTGCTATTACAGAAAATATACAGAGATTCAAACATTTGGACATTTCTCTCACTGTTCTACCCCTAAAATTTCTGTAAGCTGTAGCATAAGCCAAGTTTGCAAAAATATACAATTTTCTACAAAATCTATATGAATAGGTTTCAACATCACCATTTCTAAAAACCACAACCATTATGCAACGAGAACTCTCAAGTGTTGAACACTCTTCTTCAGCAACTGCAAGTTTTCCCATATTTCTCAAACCTGAAAAGCCCATCTACTTGACCTATGACATTACAAAAGCCAAAGAATCAAACAAATCAACATCTAGAGATGTAATTGTGAAACCAAACTTCAGCCTGAAAATAAATCCTCATGTTCACGGTAGATGTCAGTGAACAACAGTGTAGGAGGTAGATTAATCCACATCATCTTACTAATGAGGATTTCTATCTGACTTACTCTTTCTATATGCTCCTGCAGATTCTGACCTAGAGACTACAAAGCAATTAATCAAGACAAAATATGTCTGCAGTGTGAACTGTAACTTTTTGCAGCTTGCTAATTCCTTTTTTCAATTCATGCCTTTGGTAAACTTAAGTATGAAAGGGAAAAAAAAAAAAAATCCTTTTGCAAGAGTCAAAGAAAGCTACAGTACAAAAAAAAAGATGTTATGGTTCTAACAACCAATCTGATCCCTAAGTAGGCACATCTTTGTTTAGTTATTATTGCAGCAAAAAATTATCCCTACTAATTCACTGTGGGCTATTGTGCTAGCTCCATCAATGATGAAGTTATCACTGAATGAGTATATTTTAGTTGGTGCAGCAAAAGATATTATGAACTGCTTTCATCCATTTTGCAATATTAGTTGTATTTATGTTAATTGTTATTTTAATTCACCTATTATTTGGACAGTTTATTAGACTAATAATCTAGTAAAGCTTGTGTATGGGTTTTGGATGGCAACATTTTGGTAGCAGGGGGTCTACAAGGGTGGCTTCTGCAAGAAGCTGCTAGAAGCTTCCCCTATGTCTGACAGAGCCAATGCCAGCTGGCTCCAAGACAGACCCACCACTAGTCAAGGCCGAGCCCATCAGCGATGGTGGTAGTGCCTCTGGGATGACATATTTAAGAAGGGGAAAAAAAACTGTGCAAGGGCAACTTCAGCCAGAGAGAGGAGTGAGAACATGCGAGAGACACAACCCTGAAGACATCCAGGTCGGTGAAGAAGGAGGGGGAGGAGGTGCTCCAGGTGCCGGAGCAGAGATTCCCCTGCAGCCCGTGGGGAAGACCATGGTGAGGCAGGCTGTCCCCCTGCAGCCCAGGGAGGTCCATGCTGGAGCAGATATCCACCTGCAGCCCGTGGAGGACCCCATGCCAGAACAGGTAGATGCTCGACAGAGGCCATGACCCTGTGGGAAGCCCGCGCTGGAGCAGGCTCCTGGCAGGACCTGTGGCCCTGTGAAGAGAGGAGCCCACGCTGGAGCAGGTTTTCTGGCAGGACTTGTGAACCTGTGGGGGATCCACACTGCAGCAGTCTGTGCCTAAAGGACTGCAGCCTGTGGAAGGGACCCACACTGGAGCAGTTTCTGGAGGACTGTTTCCCATGGGAAGGACCCCACACTGAAGCAGGGAAAGAGTGTGACAAGTCCTGCCCCTGAGGAGGAAGGAGCAGCAGAGACAACATGTGATGAACTGACCACAACCTCCATTCCCTGTCCCCGTGCGCTGTTGTGGGGAGAGGAGGTAAAGAATTTGGGAGTGAAGCTGTGCCCAGGAAGAAGGGAGGGGTAGAAGGAAGGTGTTTTAAGATTTGGTTTTATTTCTCGTTATCCTACTTAGATTTGATTGATAGTAAATTAAATTAATTTTCCCCAGATCGAGTCTGTTTTGCCCATGATGGTAATCAGTGAGTGATCTCTCCCCTGTCCTTATATTGACTCATGAGCCTTTCATTGTATTTTCTTTCCCCTGTCCAGCTGAGAAGGGGAGTGATAGAGCAGCTTTGATGGGCACCTGGCATCCAGCCAGGGTCAACCCACTACTGCTTGTTTTGGTGAATATCTGAAAATAGCATTTTACTGTTAATTTCCAATTTAAGTTAGATGTTTTAACTGAAGTGCCTATCTACTGATCCACTTTCATTGCTGTTCCTCAGTACTGGGAAAAGCAACCAGCTCATATTCCAATATCACTTCTATCCACTACATCCCCCCATTCTGGAAGCCAAAGGAAGGAGTTGCCTTTAGTCTACAGTAAGAGTCTCACTGTGTTTTAAGACTATGTCATCAGTGACTGCCATTTGCCAATCCAGAAGTTACCAGGTGCAACCTTCTGGCAAATTTATGGCAGCTTCTGGGATCTTAAGGCATACTAATTTTTGCAATATTCAGTAATCTTAAGATGTGTAAGATAATTAGTTATATAGGACAGAGAGCTTGAATTATTATGTCAGTCTGAACTGCTACCTGAAATTATGACACCATTTATATATGCATCTTGATGCATCTTCAAGTCTTCAGTTTCCAGCTGGGTAGTCATTCCAGTTCCTACATTTCTCCTGAAAATGATCAGCAGTTAGCAAACCCCCTGATTCACTAGTACCAAGATCTTATTTATTAGCTTTGCTAAACACAACCCAAAATCCAACCTAGCCACCTACCATGCTATTGGATCAAGGATAATAAAGACATAGCCATTATAGCTTTTCACTATCCATGCTATTACACTAAGGTTATCAGCAGACATCAGTACATCAAGGACATCAACCTCTAGGGCCCAAAACAATCAATTGTGTTACTGTCATTACCCAGAAGCTAAGACACAGTAACTGGAAAAGAGAGGAATAGAGGTAACACATTAAAAATGGGAAGAAGAAAAGCAGAATTGTAAAGACTAGATGCAGCAAGCAAAATAACGTTTTAAAATAAAATCTTGAAAAATAGCTAACTATTTTCTTCAAATGCATGTAATTGGTTTTATAGACATCTTTATTATACACATACATACACACACATACATACAGCATCCAGACAGGTGCGCACACAGCTCATGTCAGTTCTTTTAATGGAAATATCACTTATAAGTAAGCCCAGTAATATAGTACAGAGCAAACAGTAAAGCAGTTCTTGGAACCACGAACACAGCTTTCAGAAAGCACTAAAGGAACTGAGTAAGAACAGAAGCATACCCTTGACGATTTTAATTTTCATTAAGACATTCTCTGCCAAAGAAAATAGCTGAATGGTTCCAGAAGCCAGAAATATTTTCAAGGTCTATTAATAACTGGATGAATGTTATTCATCTAACTAATGTTGTTCAACTAATCTTCATTCAACCTGTCACCTGACTAAGTGTAAAAAAACCCCCAACCTACAAGCCAAAATTGCATGCAATAATTATTCAGATGCATGAATCTATAACAAAGTATTCTATCTTACACAATAGGGTGTGCCTAAAGTATTGATAATGCAGCTAGAATCTATCCATTTTCTGACAGCAAAATGAATTACAGTGCACTTCAGGATGCTCCATATAATGACACAAGGGATTATATTTGTGTAAGACATCCGTGACTTCTTTGTGTTAGTGTTGAACTAAGCCACAGTAACATAAACTACAAGACCACACATCCAGTGACAACTTTTTAGATACTGCAGATCACTTTGGCTAAGGACAGTATTAGAAAGACAGAGTATTTTATATCTTCAGATGTATAACATTTGGGGTTTTTATCTGGCACATACTGTGCAATCAGTCTTTTTTGCTCTGGATTCAACTTCTGTGACATTCCCAGAGGCCGTATCTAGGTTTTAGGTCAGAGCGTAGGTACATATTCTTAGCTTGCCAGATTCAAATTTGTAATAAAAGTGAAGCTATTCTCAGGTCTTTAGAGAGCACTTAGTTTGCCCTTGTGCAATATGGCTGGGTGAACATACCTAGATATTTATCATGGCACCTTATCTTCTCAGCAACACAGATCTACCAGGGAGCAGCAACTCATGTTTTCTCCAGTTACAGTACACACCTATGGCAACCCAGAGTTGCACTACTCTCCCCCACCACCAGTCTTCTGCCCAAACTGGGTATGTAGCAAAAGAAAGCAGCTCTACAGGGGAATTTCACATTTGCAGAAGTTAAATGTAGAAAAGATCGATGGAAGAGCACTGGAATGAAGAAGAGGACTACTGATTGTCTTCTATATTACCATGAGAAAAAGTCCTGAAAAGCACTGTCTTCTGGGGATCATCCCCTATACCTAGGAAGTTATCACCAACACTTACACTAAGGAAGTGTAATGAAGTCCATGACAGGGGGGGAAGGTATTAAATATTAACCAAGTCAGTGCTGAGTGCCTTTGAAACTCTTAGTTTAATTAAATCTTTAAAATGCAAATCTCAGTCTCTCTCATCAAAAGACTGGACTGGCTTTAGCCCTGACTGTTATGCAAGGATTAAGGTCTAATCTTTATTTCACAGTTTGGCTACATAACAGCTGCTTTAACTGCCTCTCTAGCCAAAGTGGACGGAATTGACTGCAGACTAAGTGGGCAGGTATGTGATAAAAAGCCACCAGAAAAGAAAGAAACAGTGGCTGCACAGCCCGGACTAGCTGAGAAAATGAATAGAAGGAGGAGTAAGAAACACCCCAAAATAAGTCAAACATCCTGCTCTGAAACAGCTTCAGGAAATCTCTTTTGTAATGCCCTCTTCTGTAAAAGAAGAGCTCAAAGAAAAGGGTGGAAAGAATAAGGAATCAGAGAAGCAAATGAGAAGAGAAATAGCAGAACAGACTTGAAAGGAAATTTAGGAGAGACAGCTTTTATAAACAGATTCCCCACTCATATTACCCTTCTAATACTAGAGGGAAATACGTCTGGTCTGATGCTTTTATTACATAGCCAGATGTAGCTAGAATACCCACTGAGATTATTTCAGTTCGAGATCAGTTTACTTCATAAAAGTTTAAACAATTATTTGGGTTTCATTATAGCTAAAAGGGTTTTCATGTCACTTGTTTTATTGTGCTACAGTAAAGTCCCTAAGGAACTGAAGCAGAAGGTTGTTATTCTGTTTACTGATATAATTCATATAATGGTCTTAAAAAAATACTGAAATTAAAAGGATATGCATATATGTAACAGATAGCGGTTTATTTGTTTGTTCTTCATTTATGCTATGTGCCTTTAATAGACTATCTAGCCCAGGTAAGACCCCTTAAGAAAGAAATGGGAACGGATGGCAGGGTTAGACTCGTCTTTCCCCAAGGAGCAGCTCAGCGCGCTTATGGCAGAGATAACTTTGAAGGGGGTAGCGGGCAAAGGAGGAAGTAAGAGAGTGGCACCAAAGAACTTCAAGATGCAGTTTAAGCAAAGAGAATAAGATTACTGCTGAGCAGCATGTGAAACACACAACCAAGTCTCAGAGGCAAAACATCCCACATATCGGAGAGAAGTCCGTAGAATTTCCTGTAGGTCAGAAATTAACCTGAATTAACCTGAGTAAGACCCCACATGCCAGAGCACTGTGGGCAGGTGTTTAAAACCTCCCTTCTTATTTCTGCTCTCCCTGACATAATCACTTTGAATTTTCTATATTTAAGAAGGTAATTATTCTAGTTTTATTCTTATAAAACCTGGCTTTTGTGGGTTATAAGAAAACCAACCTTACTTCTCTGGAGACCCACTGTAGAAGAATATTTAGACAAATGCACCTGATCATTCTAGAAAAATCAGGTTCCTGTCACAATAGCATATCCGGTAGTATCATGGATCTACATATTATTAAACAGGTATTATAGATGAGATCTGAAATAAATTCTTAAGCAACTGATGGCCATTTGAAAACTTAGAAGTGCTCCATCAATAGCAGATATTCAAACATTCTTGAATAGACACTGCCACACAAAAGTAAGTCTGACTCTCCTTTAATAATTCATATTGAAAACAAGTCAGGTAATAAAATTCTCTATTCTTACACTCCATGCTGCACTTCTTATGCAAGTTTTCTTCCCACGGAATACAGAAGAAATTTATTCAAATAGCTGCAAACAGGGTTGTATAAAAGAAGTTGCATCCCTTCTGTCCACAATAAAGTATCTAAAAATTATTTTCAAATCATAAATAAGAATATGGATTTTTATTATAATGTAGGTGTAAAATGTTTGATTAAATACTATCCCATTAATAAGTAGAATAAATTCCTATATTTCACTAGTTTCTCTTTTGTTACTGGAAGCTTAATATAATGTCATGTCTACTTTCCTGAAAAGAAAAATTCTTCACACTGAAAACATTCTTATATTAACCTGAATTATACTTTGTGCAGAACAGACATCTTCAATTAAAAAAGTGAATGCATATATATAATTCTTTGTAAGATACTTGTCCTATATTCTGAAATCATGCATCTTTCCATCTAATTTCATCTAACTTTGCAATGAGCATCCTCACACAATATACAAATACAGTTTCAAGTCAAATCCATTTTATAATGGAAAAAAAAATAATTTTAAATAATCAGATTAAATGATAAATTTTCAGCAGACAAGTGGTTATAGAAATTTGAACAAAAATGTAGCAAGCCTTTCTGATGTAAACTAACAATGCAGTTGAGGTAAAATACGTACAACTTTACTTTGAACAGACTTGACTGTTTAATGCAGATGTTTTTCTAATTCTATAATTCATGAAATTTTCTGCATATTGTTTTTGCCTCCTGGGACTTAATGTCTTACCACATTGTTGGGGGGGAACTTTATTATGATCATCATTCTAATAAACTATATTTTATTTCTCCATTACTCTCCTTTTTCCTCTCTTATGAAAGGACTGAAGGAACAAGTTTTTCAAGTCTTTCTATCCAAACCTCTTGTTACTTTTCCCTTCCTTTTAAGCTCACCATTTTGTGTAAATCACTCCATCACAGTAATGGCCAAAACTTGACAGATGCCATCTAATACAATACCTGGAACATTAATGAGAAATAAGCACATTCAGGATCTTCATGCAATGCTTGCTTCAGCATCTCCCAGTGTTAGACTTCCCTTTTCTGTGATAGCTCTGTCTATTCTGCTATTCTCATTTGCATTTGACTTTGTACATATTGATATTGTATTTCATCTTGTTGATATCAGATATCTTCTCCAATTTATCGGATCATTTTGTATACTAATTCTACCTATTTTGAATAAAAAATTTCAAATATTTGTGCATTGATCTTATGGCTAGATGAAACTACTGGGTTTTTTTCCCCTCTCTACTTTGCTGATATGAGACAGTATCAAAGTGCTAATAAAGATATTAGATGCACTGCTTCCTCTGTTGCATTAGCCAAGTTAACCTGACAAATAAAAATAAAATTAAAAAAAAAAAAAAAATCTGTTCCACACAGAAAGAATTAGACTGGCAGGCCTGGCATTTCAAAAATGCATACTGTGTTTTTCCTCTTGTAGGACTTCAACCATCCTTCTCCAACTGTCCATTTGTTCGGAGAGCGCATCTGTTTGCACAGTAATTATTCTATTGCCCTGCAGACTTCAATGTCTTCAATCTCTAGCTCCCCTGTACTGTCGGTTTTTGCCAGTTGCTTTTTAAAAATAAGCAACCATGAAATAACCTTGTTTAAGAAGTCTGAAGCTTTAAATGCCTTTACCACATCAAGTCAGATATTTCTCTTTACTGTTAATATGATTTTTTTTTTTAATAATCCTTTTCAGCCCTATCCTTTTCCTGTTTTTCCTGTAGCTTCATGCTCTTTGTCTTTTTTCCACAAGATCTTTTGGGGTTTCTGGTGCAGCCTTACTAATCTTTCATTACTTTCCTGTAATTTGTCCACATCAAGATAGTTGCAGTTGACAATTTCTTTTATTAGCAGTAAGAACTTCTGCATTATTGTTTTCCTGCAGGTGGCCTTCCCGTAAGTTCCTCAAGTTTGCTTAACTCTACTTTTTGACATGCATTCTTCCCCTTTTTTTAAGAATCATGAACTTGATTTGTTCATTTTAATCTAAATTCTCACTCAGTATTTCAATTCAAGAAAGTCCTCCTTTCTACTAGTCGGAGTCAAATCTAAGCTTTGCCATTAGGTCTGAGATTTTGGTTCCAGTCAAGCAGTCCATCTCCCAGGATGGCAAGTCAAACACTCTTAAATATATTTTTTTTTTTACCGGGGGTGGAGAGGGGTAGAGGGAGATGCTTGCCAATTTTTATTGTATGTGGCCCTTTCTTCTCCAAACTCTCAAATTCCAACAGATGTTTGTAATATGCCATACGCTTGCCAGATATAACATGGCTGGAAGGAGGTAGCACACTTTCTGCTGTGCCACAAGGCATGCTTCTTGTGAACCAGTTCTTTTTTCCCTTCCAGCTCTATAGTCTTTCCAAACTATCTAAAAACCTCCCAATGACAACTCTCTTGTGTTTCCTTGTCTTCTATATCCAAACCTCTCCCTAATGCAACCAAAGAGTTTCCACTAATACATCCCTCTCACACAAGTGGGCACTCCGGAGTGCCTTCAGTGGGCCTACAAGGGTCCACACACTCAGCAAATCAAGAACACAATCTAATAAGCCTCAACATCCTTGTTCAGTCAAAACTTTCATAAACTTATGCAGAAAGATTTTTCCCATCTGTCATGTCTGTAATACATATACCCTCACGTACACCAAAAGCCCTTGCTCCTACTTACTGAAAACTAATTCAGTTTAATTTCTTAGTTCCACTTCATCACATCATTATTTACAATAAGAAGGGGATCTGATGCTACAAGAGACATTTTTAAAATCAAAGAAACCAAATAATATCATAAAATGAGAAATTATAGACAGTTTAAATAAATTTCCTTTAACTTAAAAGCCTTATGTCTCGATTACATCTCAAAATAATGAGACCCAAGGTAAAAGTTTGAGTCATGTGGAAGAAGACAAGAGATTTGAGTATCTGGAGATTATATGCAGCATGAATCCACAACAGAAACACGTACTCAAAATCTAAAGGCCTAGATGTCAACCAAAAGATAAGACAGTGATTACAGTTTTTCTGATATGTAACATTGCTTGTCTCTGATTGAGGGGAAAGAAAAAAAAAAAAAAAAAGGGGCAAAAAACAAAGGGGGGAAAGGGGGGACAAAGGGGGAAGAAGGGGGACAAGAAAAAAAAAAAAAAAAAAAGAAAAAAAAATAAAAAAAAAAAATAAAAAAAAAAAAAAAAAAAAAAACAAAAAAAAAAAACAAAAAAAAACAAAAACAAAAAAAAAAAAAAAAAAAAAAAAGAAAACCAAAACAGAAAAGGAAAAAAAAAAAATGACAGAAAAAAGAAAGAAAGATACTGCAATAAGGCAAGCAGCGATCTCACATGGAGCACAGAATCTCTCTTGAAACTGCTGAGTTTCAAGTCGCAGCTGCACATCTGTAACACTGAAAATGCAGGAAAAATGGTGTTTAGAGGAAACTAATATAAAGCCTTGGTAGCAGTCTTTATCAGCTAGAGAACGCTTCTTTGTAACAAAAGAAATATTATGGTGCATTTCACTTCTGAGTTTTCACTGTACTTTTCTAAAGCCTGTTAAATTCTCAGTTCATCAAATCTGTCATTACCCTCACCATACACCTTTCACTGATGTAGACTTCTATTTTGCCCATTTTTTCCTTTTTTTTTAAACATCTAAATATGTAATTCCAAATCATCCTCTTGACGACTAACTAGTTCAGCATTTCTCAATATCAGCCCTTATATTCGAACACCAGGAACACCATTTGAACACCAGGAACTAGAGTCAGTGCTGCCATTCATTTCTCAGTCGATATAACCAATGGAAACATCCATCAGCTTTGAAAATACATTGCAGTCAGGCACCATCTTCCACCAGAAGCCTAAATTAAAAAGACTATTATGCTTAAAATAGAATTTGGTACAGTCAATTCAAATAACAATTCTGGGAAGTTTTATGCAAATTGTACGTATGCTTAGGGATTTTTACAGGCATATTTTTAGCATATGTAAAAGGAAATTGAGAGATACGTTATTAAGCCTTCTACTTGTTGTGAATGACCCACCCCCTGTAGAGCAGCACTTCCTTCACCACTCAATTAGTTTATTGTACTCGGCATTTATTGCTGAAGCATAATTAAACGTATATTTTAGAAGAAACCTACATGGCATAGTGGAATAATAATGAACTGTAGTCCAGATGGCATCAAGACGTGAGGCATTAAAGGACATCTCATTCATCAGAAAGTACTGTACATTAAGTTCTCAGTTTATTCTCTACTTAACTCTATCTAAAATCATGTTCCTATAGCAACTTTGTGAATATACAGATATGCCTGAAAGAGTTATATACCAGTAAGGATTCTCATCTCCAAAGCATACATTGCAATTTAACACATCTTTGGGAAGGAGCTTCCATTTAGGGATTGCCAGAAAATCCCCTTGTCCTTTCATTCAGGGGAATTACAGTCCCCGTTTTCACCTAACATCCCACGAGCTTTACTGATATGCATAAGCATCTCTCTCTGCCTCACTGGGGGCAGCTTTGTTACTTAAAACACACTCTCATCAATTTCAGTTCAAAACAACAGCAGCTACTTGATCACAATACTAAAAATGAAAGACTGGATTACATTTCCCAAGGTCCTTAGAACCATTTTCTTTTCATGGAACATCTAAAAGATATTTTCCTCATGAAAAAATTGTGATAGAAAAGTGATGTTTGACAAGTCAGAAATTTAATGTTTTTCTTGTCTTTAAGAATAACCTTCTCAAACTGAAGTAGCTAGTCTCCTTTCCTTCATTATACTTCCTCAAAGCATGAGGACATTGGTATTAGGAAGGATTTAGATAAAATATGTAACGAAACTAAGGATTTATGGAAGTGAAAAGCAATGGCACACATACCAAGCCTAGAGGTCACAAGAGATTCTGGAGCTATCACGTGTTCCTTGAGTTAATCTTGAGGTCTTTCAGAATAGGTACACATGCTAACCCACAATATCAGCTATTATACATAGAGTGAGGAAGGGTTGGCCTTTAGAGTTTTTTCTAAAGGCCACAGATATTTTGACAGATCTTAAAAAACTCAATCCCAAGAAAGAATCAGTTCATTTAATGTTCAAAATCTTCAAACTACCTTTTCCAGAGCATCTAGCAGACCTTCAAGTGGAATAAATATTTTGCAACTGGGAAATTGGCCACAGGCTCCAAGAATGTGACCTCTTTTTCTCTGCCAAACAGATAGCTATATTCCAGAGCAGTATTAGTTCAATGAAGCTATCAACTCAAACAGCAGTTTCACAAGTGCAAAAGACATTCTTTGATCCATTCCTTGAGACTCTTTAGAAAGCATTGCCTAGGTTGCCATTTAATCTACCAGTTCAGAGCCTCAAAGAGCTCTCTGTAAACTCTGCTTTGTAATTTATAGGATCACAAGAAAATAAATAAATAAAGTATTAAAACATGATCTTTAACAAGTCTTAAGAATGTTTTTGGTGCTTTTTGAGGTGGTCTTGCTGGCAACATAGCTGTTAGATGACCATTCTTGCCTTAGAAATATTTATTTCTAAGCAAAACAAACTCTTTTGAAGTAGTGCCACCACTTACCTGCTGTTTAAGAGAAATTTTATGAAATTTACACCATATGGAAATCTGAAACAGTTAAAATATTTAAAATACTTGTTGTTAGCAAAACTTCATAGCCTTGTCTTCATTATCCACATTATACACAAGAAATTATGCTAGTTAAGAAAAAAGAAAGGGAAAGTCTGCTTCTGCAAACATTCCAGAGGCAGACAGTGAGAAGGCATATCACTTTGGTTATAGCGCACTGGGATAGAGGTTATGAACAAGGTTTTCTGTCAACTACTTCTCAAAGTGATTTAGTTAGTATTTAGCCAGGCATAGAGCTCCTATGGAGGACTTGGCGGAGACTGCAGTGGTGCTCCAGGTGACAGTAAAAGATAAAATACTAGGCTATAGAAATAACTCCGATAATGTTCAGTTCTAAACAGTGTTGAACTTTACCCTGACATATACTCAGCACTGATTTTATACTATTCTAACCTCATTGATTTCAGTAGGGCTAGTCATGATTGACCTGGAGCAAGTCAGATAAGACCCAACTATTTCACTTTATTCCCTGGACCACAGAGCAAAATATCAACATTCACTATCTTCAATTTCAAATATAGAATTCAGCTGACCCTCAAAACCAAGTGAAATCAGCCACAATGGAAGTTCTTCATTTTGCCTCATTTTCCTTTTCCCATGGAATAGCAGAAGACTGTCTAATACAAAGTGCTGATGCAAGTACCACAGTCTTCAAAACAAAATACCAATATTGTGGAACGCCACAGACTGCAAAGTATTCTCAGGTGAAGATACCAGGAGATGCACAGATCTTAGAAGACGAGATGCTAAGCACTCTACCTGATAATCAGGAATAAGTATTACTATGTAGAAAACATCTTTTACCCTATTCAATGCAGCACTGGGTTCATCAGTCTTCCACTGACTCACCTTTTGAACTGATAATCTAGCATGCAAATAATCCATCAGACTAGTATTTAAAAATAAAAACACCTCAGAAGGCCCAGGGATAAAACAGGAGATGGTAACCAGAGGAAAAGTGAAAAAAGAAAACACTATCAGACTACAAAGTTCAGTATCCTTCATGGTTATACTGGAAAACGCCCTGGACCACAGGCAGAAATAACTTTTCAAGCTAAGCAATTCATGCGCTACTACTTTAAAAATCTACCTAATAAATTAAGCATAAAGATCTTCAAGCTCATTAAAAGTAAGAACTCTATCCCTTAAGGATCAACAAAGCTGGGTCACCCCAAACTAGTAAACAGCTTCCTGGGATGATAAACCTCTATGCTGAATACCAACTTGCATCAGACACATACTACATGAACTGTGTAGCAGAGATTTTGTTTGAAATCCACTGATCTGAACTCATCCACTAAGTCAAGATAGAATTAAAATAATGTGTTGTGTAATCAGAAGTTGTTGATCTTTCTTTTTTAGGCTTTCCTGGTTTCTTTCTGCCTCTGTGGACTTCATGTTAGTGTTCTAACTTGCATGAGGATTATTCAATCTTTCATCAGGCCATTAAGGGTGGGGAATTAAGAGTTTTACAACCCACAGCACATTTTCATCTTCAGCAAGGATTTGGATAAGAAAATCACAAAATGACGTTGTGTTAAACAAGACAAGAAGCAGTAGACCACTTAGAATATTTCTATGCATTTTTATATTCTCTTTTGCAACCAGCCATCTGTTTCATCCTAATCCAGCTAAATAAAGCAGGTATAGTCTGAAGACTGTTCTTGGAAAGGATAAGGCCTTCAGGCCAATGATACAGATGCTGGAACTCTAGTCAAGCAATGAAGACAAAAAGTTAGCCTGCCTATGTTAGAAAAGGAGCTTTTCTTAGCAGAAGGGGTTTGGCGATGGTCAGGGGTTTGCTTATGATTTTTAATAAATATTTTTATGTAGAAGATATCTAAAGTAGAATATAATTTTACTCTCTTGTTCTGGTAGCTATTTGTAGCTCAGATTTGTGAGACAGTTAATGAGATCGATATGCAATAGCCTTAGGGATGTTATGATTCCTAGCACACAGCTAGGAATTAAGAGATTTAATAGAAGACAGTGTGGTGCTTTACTGCTCCCCTCTGTTTATCACCACCACCACTACTGAATGCCCATCAGCACCCAGTACCTTCTCCATAACACTCTAACTGAATCATATAAAACTTCATTTCAAATCTAGTGCCTATTTTAAGCTGTTCTTACCACATAAAGCCAGTAATGACAGTGAACAGAGCATAGCCTGAAAATTGTACCTCCTGACAACAGACTGTCAGGCCTGAATATTCCATCAAATTGTGAAATCTGGGCATTTGACACTCAGGCCATGTGTCCAGTTGGACTCCTGACTAAGATTTTCAGTTCTCAGACCATCCATGTGAAAATTCAAAGCATATATATAGTAGTAAGATTAAGTAAGCAAGAATTGAATTTATAATTCTAAATAGGTGCTACACCCAAAAAAGGTATCCATCAGGGCAAAACCAACTTACCAGAACACACAAGTAACTGAAACTTAAGACTACAGCTTTATAAAGATATAGAACAGACCTTCATGTGTTATTACTCAATAGAAAGGCCACAGAAAATTCCAGATGCCCACATACCTGACAAACTAATGCCGCTCTCATTTAGGTATGTAAGAAATTACAATTTAAAAGGAAACAGTGTATATAGCTTTTAATGTTTAAAAAAAAACCCAAAAAACAACAACACTGGAAGAAGCACTGCAACATACAATTTAAGATGTTTCTAAGAAAGATATGTACTGTTCAAGGGAGAGTGAAGAAACATGCTTTTGTTATATTTCATAGCAAAACCTTAAGAGTAATCACTTACATTTTTATGTTAATTAGAGTCACATCAGCATCTGTGACATGACTGATGTTGGAATACTTTCTTCTTTCAGATATTCATTGGAGAGTGAATTAAAAATATTAGAATATACTCCGTTCTGCTGCTAGTAGTTCTATAGGCAGTGCAGCAAAGGACAGAAATACTTTAACAAACTTAACATTTAAACAAAATCGCTTTGCCAGTGTGGATCAGATATAAATACCAAATATAACTATCTTGCTATTCATGCACATAAAAAAAAGAGGAGAATAAACATTTGCTAGTATCCATGTCTGCCTACCTGCTCCAAAGAATCTGTTCAGCTATATATTTAAAAAGCAAATCCTAACTGTTGCATATCTCGAAATACATCCATTAATCTTTTAATTTAATACAGACAAAGCTATAGCATACATACATACAGGTACCATAGTATGAACCACTGCATGCTAAAACCACCTCATCTTACTTCCTTAAAATAGCACAAATATATATCAGTATTTTTAAATAGTCGATGGATTGGTCTTACAGTACATATCTTTGCAGACTTAGGATTCAGAATGCAATTGTGGTGGCAATTCCAAAATAGATGTACTAGGAAGGAACAAAATTATTTTAGTTTGCCTGGAAGGCAGCAAATACTACATTAACAAACAAAAGTTTCTATTTTACTTTTGGAATAAACTTAGCTGACTGTGACTAGTTAAAATTAACATGCTTATTCTTTCAAGGCAAGTAGTTTCTGAAGTTGATTTTCTACTATAAATACAATTCCAATTCAACACTTACTGAATTTCACTATGGGGAAAAAAAAATAATCTTTGCACTCTGGGGCATACAAAGTAAAATCTGCAAGAAAATATACTACTTATTTTAAAGCTGTATATTTTGACATACTCTTATTTCCATTTATATACTGTATAGCATGTAACATTTAAAAACATTTCACAGTGTAAACTACACCAGAAGAACTCCAATCAGTTCCAGAAGCAATCTTGCATTCACTGTCACTTGGCAGTATGACTACTTTCTGTTTACAGTACTGTTCTAGTGACAGGAATATTAATTTTCAAAAACCTCTATTTAAAGAATGCAGCAGTTAGGATTCTAAGAACTTTGTTAGTCCTTAAATATAAAGCAAAACCAGAAAGCATCTCTACAAAAAGATTTTTAAAGTCACCTGAAAGCTGTTGTTACAGAGTTTGTTTTAACTGTTATATATTTATAGTAATAGCTACAGACTATTCTCCCCTTTAAAGTACCTAAGCTCCTTTCCTAAGTCATGGCAGAATGAGACACTCTGGACAGTATCCCTATTAACCCAGGGAACACCCCAGAACTTGCCTACGAAGACAGTGAAGATGAGGTGCTACTCTTCCCCAGAGGTCAGGGGAAGGGAAAAAAAACCCAAACAGTCTGCCTCTGTAACTCCAGGCAGGCTTTGTACTGAAAGACTGTAATAATTTTGCATCTTTTGTGGCTCAGACTCACAGATTACCTAATACATGAGCAATATTTGGATTACGCAGTCAAAAGCGCAAACACACCCAGCAAAGAAAAATGTGTGTGAAACAAGTAAGGAGGCTAAGTTATCCCTGCATATCAAGTAAAGAGACAGAAAATAGGACTGGGAATACAGTCTAAATCTCCTGGCACAAGCTAGGATAAGCTTTAACTTTTCTACTCTTTTAAAGTGCTTACTGCAGTGTCTGTCTCAAAAATATTTAGAAAACCAGTAAGGCTTGCTACACTCCTAGCTGTTGCAAATATATCTTGTTTGTTCCAGAAAAAAAGCAAGGTATGATTCAAGATAAATCATATATCAGACTTCTCAGTCACATGGCTGGTGTGTGTTCAGCATGATAGTCTCTGTATGCTCTGTGCAGAAATGACTCAGAAGTAGGTTCCACATTTGTCAGTCCAAGCAAGGGATACAACAGCAATTAAAGTCTCTAACGATTGGCTGAAGATCAAAGAGATCTCATGCATCTAGATGTAATAGATAAGGATTGATTTTCTATGACTTATTCAACATCATATCATAATATCTAAAAATATCTGATGGAAACATTCACGTTACAAAAAAGGAAAGGAAAAAATTGGCCTAGTTAGTAAGCTAATTCATGGAAGTGCAAGTGTTTGCTGGCAGTTGCAACCAAAGGATTCTTATTAAATAGTTCTTTCTTTGAGGCTTGAATAGATTCCCAGACAGCAGCACTAGAATAAGAAAAAACTATTTACACAAGTAACTTCCATGTCTCCTACTTCTCGCTGATTTGAGATCAGTGTGCAGTTAAATTTTCATACGTTTCCAGATTTTTTTCAATACTTCGATAAGAATTAGATGTAATAAAAAAAAGATTTGGGCATCTACAAGTTACTTTTCATTTTAATTTTTAGCTGCTTAGTCCCAAGTCTGAAAGTTAGGATCCTATGACAGGACTCCAGGAAAAAAAGCTGGATATTTTAAAGGCTATAAAAAAATAACTTGCCCACCAGTCAGAAAGTTGCCTAGGCATAACCAAGAGGACGACTAAGAAAAGCAAAATATATAAAAATCCACCCCCTTCCTAGCACACCTTCAATAAAGTAGGTGTCAGAATGAGGTTAAGTGCCAACTGCTTTTCTTTCAATAATTAGCAGATTATTATTCTATTGTACAATATAGACGGAGAAGAAAGAAAACATATTTTACACCAAAGTACAATCCAAGGACACTCACCTGTGAAATGGAAGATGCAAATTCACTTGCCTTTTCTGCCTGAGGTGATTCAAACACAGCTTTAATGATGCATCCTCATCATCAAATTGTACCATTCTCTGGATAGGACTTTCCCCCCACCTAATGTTAAGAAAATAACAAAACACCCCACCCCACCCACATTCCCAAACCTACCAAACAGTCAAAGGTAATTCTGGTCTCTGTCCTATGACTTTTCCCCAAGCAGATCAGTGACTCAATTGCTATGCTTTTGACATCCTGTACTCAACGATCCCCTCTTGTGTTCTCCTTGGCCAAGTCAATCAGAGTTATTTTCTGTTCCTTTTCTCTTGCATCCATCCAATGGACTGCAAAATTACAGTTCTGAACATCAATCTCTTTTTGCTAATTCAAATATTTAAGAACCAAAACTAGAAATTAGTTTTCTTCCTCACAGATTTTAATACTCTTTCACAACTGCTACTAAGCTCAGTATACAGACCATAAGGGACCTCCTGAAGTACTATAAAGATACACATGCTGGGAACAATGATACAATATGAATTCACTAGCAGTTAGTGGGTACGTTTTATGGAAAATTAGACATATCCCTTGCTAGCCTAACTTTTGATAGGCCCTTTCAATCTTTAAAATACCTTTCC
Organism: Aviceda cuculoides; assembly: GCA_035590195.1. Classification (NCBI taxonomy): domain Eukaryota; kingdom Metazoa; phylum Chordata; class Aves; order Accipitriformes; family Accipitridae; genus Aviceda; species Aviceda cuculoides. The sequence continues at coordinate 5,606 of JAVJGG010000054.1, read as the reverse complement.
ACCCATGAACATAAAAATTTAGTCAAAATTCTATGAGCCTAATAAAACACAAACACACTTGAAATAGCCCTAGTGGATTAGGCCAAAACATCTCACTAGCCAAATATTTAGCTTTTTTTAAAAAAAATAATTCATTAATAGACACTTTCAGAAGTAAAATTAACACACCTTTTATACAATACAGCCTTATTATTCAAACAAATTCAGTCTGTAGCACCCTAAAAAATTCCTGGGAGCACTCTTGCCTCTTTTAAAAGGAGGGGAAAAAAAAAAAAAAAAAGTACATTCCTTTGCTATCTGCCACTTACCTACCACCAAGGCTGGTTTAAATTGTAGATTAAACGCCACAGTTACCAATTAAGCAATTTCAGGTTTCTTTCAGTAGTCTCAGATGAGTTCTATTTGATTCTGGCAATTGATTACTATCTTCCCGATTAAATAACTCTTCCACTGCTCGACATCTGAGGCTATGCTTTAGGTTTTGCTCCTCATTAGGTGGAATCTAGCTCCTGTATGTTAAGTAACAATGCAGTGAGTAATGGTCACAATGATTTAGCTTTGTATGTTATGGATAGATCTTTCTTGAGTTTAAATTTTATACCTTAGTGGTCTATCAGTTACCCTCTAGTGACATCTCTGTGACTTAAAGAAGTTTTGGGGGGTGGGGGGATTGTGCCCAAAGCTGCTGCTCATACCTCTTTTCATTTGACTTAAACACAGTACCACAATATTATGCCTGAGCTTTTGCTCTTTTCTGCATTTAGATACAATTTTCACTTTCAAAAATACTGTCTTTTTACTTCCAACAGGAACCTGCATAGGAACGCTGGACTCTTCGCCCCCCTCCCCTGCCTTAAAAAATTCCCTGCTATCTGTGAGCACTTAAATATTTATTTGCCCCTTCTAATTCCCTCTTAGAAAATTTTAATCTGTACATAGCCACTACTAAACTGAGTGGATTATTCCTACAAAGATTTTGATTTAACTGTGTTACCATTACCATATATATAAAACTCTTCATAGAACTATTCTTTTCGTAACTGCATCCCAAACTAGGTCTTGTGTACTGCTCAAGGCTAAAATCAAGAGATACTGCTAATTTTTTTCAGTTCCATTACCAGTGACACTGAAAAGCAACCATTTATGAAATCTAAATGTTTGCATCGTTGCCCATCAGAACATTCATCCAGTCAAAATAAGCACTTCGCATAACGCTAAACGTCTGTATTTCATGCTTTTTAAACAGTGTGAATTTCTTTGCTTATAAAGTATACAGTGTATTTCAAAGCCAATAGATATAACAAAATCACACTACTGTAGTTTACATTGAGAACAAAACCGTAAACGCTAAATGAATCACACAGAATATTTTTAAGCCTTTTAGAATAAAGTAAGATTTTTAATAATGTTTCACATTAAAGCTCTGATACAACATGAACTAAAATATTATGAACAATCCTGTTGTTATCAAAATCTGTTTTCATTGTTAAGGCAAATGCCTATGTCC
>JAVJGG010000053.1:20559239-20573369 GCA_035590195.1 Aviceda cuculoides | reverse complement strand
GATGAAAGTCTCTAAAAATTATCCAAGTGGAGATGGTTCTATTCAAAGCACAGTAGGCCAGATGCTTTTTGTGGTGACTTTCTAATTTGTATTATATTTGTGTTTGAGGCTGTCCAGATGTCAGACACACAAAGCACTGACCTGGCTCTCCCAAGACTTGAAAAGATTTATTGTGCTATTTATTGTGCTAGTGACTGTTGTTGGATTTTTTTTTTAATTTAATTTTTTTTTTTAGCCCACTTCTTGAGTTGTCATCTTACATACATTTCCTCATTTGATCAAAGACTGAATTTCAGAGCTCAGTGATAGGAAACTATCTCTTGACTGCTGTTTCCATAACATTCTGCCACCAGTACTGAAGGTGACAAGTGTTCTTTGATCGAATTGCATTTACAGTGGTTTCTAAGGCAACTAGCACACCTAGCCACAAAAATGAATTTTGTAGAATGAAAGTAGCACGCAAAGACAATGCTAGCACTACCACAATTACCTGATCTTTCTGTAAAAGTAAGAAAAATAATAGAAAACCCACAATGCCTTAAAATACATTGCAAATGAGGCATTCCATTTGTTCCATTGTCATAGTTTAACCCCAGCCAGCAACTAAGCACCACGCAGCCACTCGTTCACTCCTCCCTGCTCCCAGTGGGATGGGGAGGAGAATCAGAAAGAAAAACTTGTGGGTTGAGACAAGAATGACTTAATAACTAAAGTAAAATAAAATATAATGCTAACAATAATAAAAAAATAATTAAAAAATATAACAATAGTAATTGTAATGAAAATTAATATTAAAAAAAAAACACAAGAAAAAACAAGTGATGCACAATGCAATTGCTCACCACCCCCTGACTGATGCCTAAGCAGCGATATGCCCCGCCCAGCCAACTCCCCCCCCAGGGTATATACTAAGCATGAAGTTCTATGGTATGGAACATCCCTTTGGCTAGTTTGAGTCAACTGTCCTGGCCATGCTCCCTCCCAGCTTCTTGTACACCTGCTTGCTGGCAAGGTATGGGAAACTGAAAAATCCTTAACTTAGGATAAGCACTACTTAACACACTGATGTTTTAGTTGTTGCTATTGACCTTGTTCTCACACTAAATCCAAAACACACTGTACTGGCTACTAAGAAGATAAGTAGCTCCGTCCCAGCTGAAACCAGGACATCTGTGAAGCATCTGCCAAATTTTATGTGTATCTCAAAATGCAGGAACTCTAAAAATTGCGTTTGATGCAAAATGCAAACTTTTTAGTTTTATTTGAACTTTCCAAATTCTCTCCAAGATGTGTAAAGAGGCAAAGGATCACTTTCAGTCCATACAAAACAACTTGGGAACTCTTCATTCTGTCTGGAGGGGAAAAGAAGGTCTTTCTTTTTGTCTGTAGAGATGCTAATCTTGAAAAAACTTTTATATTACCCAGTCTTAATAACTGCAGAGAAAATTTGTTAGCCAGATTTATGTGTGTTTCCTTCAGAAAGAAAACATGAGAACTCATGAGTAATAGCTTCAAAATTTTTCTTTACTGCAAACCATACTGAAGTGTAAAAGTTTTTTTGTTGTTTTTTTGTTTATATGTCCCTTCTGATGATGGTAAGAAGATGATGCGTTTGCAATAAAATGTAAACCAAGCATGATTTCCTTGTAAATGGCATGTAGGAGTAGGGTGAAAAGAGACTGTCCAAATACACTTTGAATGAGCATGTCAATTATTGCTACAAAACCCACATAAAGTAGAAGGCAGCTATAACAGAAATTATTTGAGATGTGCAGCTCAGAGGTACATTCAGTCTTTTCACTACCCTGGGCCATCTTCTCTGTGTTGCAGGCTGAGAGGAGCTGTAAGTGTTGTGGTGCATTAAAACTTCTGTGCAGCAGCATGGCAGTGTATTGCATGGCAAGGTTTACTCAAAGGCCCAACAGCAGTAGTGGTAGGTGTATAAAAGTAATGGATATGAAGTCCTCATTGTGTGTGATAGCTTAAGATTTGAACTTCTGGATGCTCAGACTTCCTGACTTAAGAACAGTTTCTTCTGTTGGTCTCCATTAAGATTGTTTCATCTTTGTCCAGTTGATGAGGCTCTGAAAATTCTCAGGATGGACAGACATGTACTGCCACAAACTTTGAAAAGTCCATCTTCAGGGCATGTTTTTTTCAGTTAGCAACCTGAAGTAGCCTTACCCACTGGAACTGACTCTTGTGGCTCATTTGTAATTTATGTACCTCTAAGGTTTTAATATTGTTTCTCTTCTCATTTTGTCTCTGTCTACCTTCTGTTCTGCTGTGAGGGGGAAGAGGAGGAGTTGTTGTTGTTACTTTCAATTAGAGTGCAAGCTGTTTGAACTGCAGGCTTTAACATTTTTTTTTTTTTATCTCAAGTATGGTAGGGCTCTGAAATACTTATGCCTGCAAACAACAGATCGTAAGTAAGATCAAACTGTAGGTGCTTTGATGACAAGGGCTGTTAGATCAGGACCCAAGCCTAATGTGTTCTTGTATCACAGACTTTTTGCATCTCTGCTGTGCAGATTCCTGATATGGGAACTTACTGTTTTCCTGGAAGGTATTTCATGCCCGTTCTCAGGAAAGTTAAGATGAGTAAGTGTCCCTAGTCAAACATAAGTTCATTGTGCAGGCAACCATACGCTGAAAGCTTACATCATTGTATTTGTGTTTAGGTCTGAATACTTACAACTGAGTGATAGTTTTGGAGCTCCTAAAACTTGCATCTAATGTGGGTTAACCTCAGTTCCTGTAGACAGTTTTCCTCAAGTCACTCATATTACTGCTGCTGTGGCATGTACCCCCATAGGTGTCAGAACAGACTGTGGCTTCACTGCCTTCAGGGGCCAAATTGACTGTATACAGTAATTTTTGCTTAGGAAGTAGTATAGGTGTGTTTGTGTGACAGGGGTCTGGTTGAAAGGCAACTGATCTGATAGGAAGTACAGGCTATACATTCCCAGAGGCAATAGTGTCATCCAAGGTTTTATTCGCATGAAGTTAGAAAGGCAGCTCTGTTGCAGTAGCTAACATTCCTTCTTCAGTGTGTGTGTCATTTAAAATTACCGTCTGTCATGTTCTTATCCTTCCTGCATAATTTACATACTGGAAGCAAATACTAGAGTTATTTTGGTGTATGTCTTTTAGATATGTCTTATTTGTATTGCTTCTCCTTGGGTAAAGACATGGAACCCAAGTGGACAGGACTCAAAAGTATGAATAATGTTTAATAAATTTTAAGTACTTATAAATACAAGTAGAAAAGCTGTCTAAAAATTAAAATGTTTTGGAGTCCGGTGTTGCGGTATCTCCTACAGTCAAGAAGCACGTATGAGGGTGTTGCATCAAAATTTAGATATTTCTTCTGTTTATCAATGTAATGTTGCAATTTACAGTACTGATAATTCTCAGAAAATTTAATAACTTACTGCTGGATGGAGGGTTTCTGGTTTGGTTTGGGTTTTTTTCCCATTAAAATTAAATATTGTATATAAATGTAATTAATTGTATATAATATAATTAAATAGAAACTATTTTCGTTACTGCTGACTGAAGGGTGAACTGTAAGTTTGGAATATAATGGAGGGATGGAGCTGCTAGCCCTGGTACAGACTGGTTAATCAAGGTTTCTGTTAAATTTGCATCTAAATCTTTATTTAGCTTGTATTTGTAACACATATGTCCTCATGGCAAAGGCAGCAGGCTTAGCATTTATAGTTAGAGGAGGTGCTTGCTATCTGTTTTGACCTCCTGAAGCACGTAGTGATGTGCTTAATGTGATGTGATGGTATGAGATTGTATGTGATAATGCGTGTAGATTCGCATTCTAGGTATTCACGTTCTAGGATTACTTTTGCTTGCTTGACAATTTTATCTTTGTTAAGGTAGGTGGGGGGAAACCTATGAAATGCTGTTCTTATGCTTTTGAATTAAAGTAATTGTTTAGTTTCTTTTTGTGTCTAGGCTAAAAAAAGACTGAAAAAACCAGTAGCAACATACTGAGCTTATTCAGCATAGTACAGTTGTTCTATCTGAGGCATTAAGTTTACTGTAGGTTTTTCTTCCCTTAGATTAAATGCCGATTTCAAATGTGGTTAAAAGCCACCACCTGCTTTGGAACTCTGATCATGTCACAACTAAATATTTAATTTAATCATAGCTTTTGCTTCCACTCAGGACGTAGACATTTCTTTTCCTTTGAGAGTAATATGAAAACCAGACTGCAGTGGCTGCTAGAGATTGTGCACATTGTAAGGAGTGTTCCCTGCAGTAATGAGTTTGTGCATTGCGAACCTTATTCAGCAGGAATGATATTGTTAATGGCAGGGTGTAGTGTTACAGGAGATCTGAGACTAGTTGACTTGTGTACACTGATGAAGTGTTTCTATTCCAGCTCTGTCTCTGAAGATCTGGGTTGCAGACGTGGAGAGTTTAGCAGAAAGCATTACGGATCTGTGGAGCTTGTAAGTTTACATAGCTTGTCCTATGATTTTAGCAGCTTATAATGCAGAGCTCTAATCCTTTTCATTTCCAAATAAAAAATTGGATCTAGTTTGGAAGATGTGCTTTCTAAGCTTGACTTGAAAGTTATAGGGTAATAAAAGAGGCTTCAGAATAGATACATGAGACTTGTGCTAGGAAATCTTTTGGTACCTTATTAATGAATATTTCATCATAACGGGACAGGAGGTCTTCTATAAATACCGTGTTTACCCCCAGATGGAAATTGAGCCTTTTTTTCCTCTTACAAGCTGAAGACTGCTAAATATTAGGGTAATATTTGATGAAGTACCTGCAATTATGTGAGTTAAAAACTGTGTGTGCTCATATGTGTACATATATATGTGTGTATGTGATTTTATGTGCCTCAGAGTAGTGGGAAAAGGTTTAAAATAAAAAGAACTAGCCAGAATAAGGATATCAAAACATGTTCCCTAAAATCTGTCAGTTATTCTGCATTTTCTTCAAATTCAAAGGTAAGTTGGTACTTCATTTTTCTCATATATAAATTTTTTCTCTGCTGTGAAAATAGCAGTACATCAGCAGTTAAAATAACATCACTGTATACAAGGCCATAATGAAGTTACATAAACTTACTATAGGAAAACAGAAGTGTGGAGGGGTAAAGAAACTGAACTCCAGCTGTCTTACTATGTGAAGAAATCACTAATTTTCTACCAGCTCTAGTTGTAAATTAAAGTTCTGGGATAGTATATTTATTAATATGTGTGTAATTTGGTGGCTTAGTTGCTGGCAGTTGCATTGCAAGAACACCAGGTATCTTTCTTTTCTTTCCATAAATTCCACATATTAGATATGGTGTTTTAATCAAAAAAGCAGGTGAACTACTTTCTGCTAAGAGGCTTCTTCATTACTGATACTTAGATTCTTTTGCTCGAAAAGAAAAATTTATTGGTAATTATAAATTCACAGTAAGCTCACACAAATGGTCTTGTCTTTTGGTTGATTTTCTTAAAATTCTGCTAGTATTTTATGAAAGTGGTTTTTTTAATCTTTTGGAGTACAAACATATAAAGGTGCTTTTTGCCCTTTCAAATTTCTAACTGTTTAATATTGAACCTTTCTTGCTTAATATTTTCCACAGCAGCATCTCAGTTGCTTGATTATTTCCACCTTTTATTTATTACAACACAATTATTTTGTCTCTGCCCTAAACATTTTTCCTATGTCTTTCCCACTGGTGTAATACAACAGGTTGTCCATATAATTTCTCTTACAGTTTATACAAGGCACCAGGATATGTTGGAGTTTTTGCCATGTTAGTTTATTCATGACGTAGCCTCAGATCACTTCAAAGCAAGGAGCAAAGAGAATTTCAAAACATTGTGATAACTCTTCCACCAAGTAAAGGGAGAAAGTATTATCCTGGAATAACATGGGTTGCTAGAGGGAAGCAAGGAATGATATACCATTGCATTATTGTTGTTCAGATCCCATTTCATAAGTTTGGTATGGTATGTGACAATCTCATTTTTTATGTTTTGAGAGGAGTAACATGCAATATCATCATAGCAGCAGCAGCATTCTCCTCTTCTTCTCTTGTAGGGATCCTAAGGAGTGTTGCTGAATGCATCAGGATTGTTGTGTTATCCTATGTTTTACTGACTTCTCGAGAGCTTTTTTAACAACAAAGAGAGTTTCAGTGTTCCAGGAATCCCTGGATTCCCTTATAAAAAGACCAGGCAGTCTTTCCAGAGTATTTATGAAACTGTTGAAGTCTTCAGCTGGAAACAAGCCGTATTTTCTGATGTTAATGCTGGAAGCAGACCAGGACATCTCCTGTACCTTGTGTTGTTCAGTATGATCACTGAGCATTATGTTTGGAGATTCTTGCTGCTCGCTGTCTCTGGAAAACATCAATAATAAAATGCAGTTAAAGACTGCTAGTCCCAGTAGTACTGCCAACAAGTAGAGTTTTAGGCTTAGCAAGGCTGAGAGAACAAGAATCATTATGTCTGTAAGACCCATTGTTTTGAAAGGAGCAAGCTTCAAGATCAGTTTCTGGAAAGTGGACAGGTCCCTCTGTAGGCATTCTGTGTGTTGATGCAGGCAAAATCTGAGACAGGAGAATTTCTGATTAGTACTAGGATCTACCAAAAGAGTGAATGGGTCTCCTGCTCATGGTTCCTTCAAGTTACAATCGGGTTGTTCCAAATCTGTAGTCAAATTAGTAATAGCTGTGCTGATCCTTTCTGCGTGGGTAGTCATATGATGCCTGGGAGAAGAAGAAACCATAGTAAGCTTTGATTGCTGATCATGTGGCTATTTTTGGAACTAGAACCTCTATCTTAAACTCTCTTATAGCTTATATCTAGTGATGCTGATGGAGCCATTCAAAGAGCTGGACGGTTCCGTGTGGAAAATGGCTCTGCTGGTGAGGTAAGTGGCTAAAGATACTCATAGGAAACTGAAAAAATAATTCAGCTTCAGTTATTCTTCACCACTGAAAGATGTATTTGCAGTCAATTACTAAGGAAGAGGACTTGAAAAATGCAAAATAATATGAATGTAAGAATCTAAGAGGAGGGAGATGGTGTTTTTTTTCCCCACAAAGTCTGGCTTAGCTCTTCTTTTAAGAGTATGCAATCTCGACAGTTTAATTTTTGAAGGGAAAGGCTGGTATTTCGTTTAGTTTTGGTAACATTTTGCTCACCTGATCATGTTAGAAGAAAAATACATATCTTATCCTCTGTATAACACTTTGCAGTCTCTAGGTCATCACTTTATATTGGTGTCCTGGTGATACTATGATGTTCAAGATGACCTTGTGCTTTTAAGTTTAATCCTTGGTGTGATGAGGGTATAGCTTCATTCCCCCCTCCCTTAGTTGTCTTTTGGCAGCTGTGCTTACATTTACATAAAAGACAAAGAAGCTGAGTGGAGTCTGAGAGAGTCATTCCCCCCAGATTCCTGTGCTGTTAAACTTGCGGTGTGTCCCTCCAACCATGAAAGTGACACTTAGGTTTCTACTTATCTTCATTTTTTATCTTCCTTTGCCAAGCTTTTTCAGCTGTATATATCATCTTAATACTGAAAGAAAGAAGACCTCATATTCTTGAAATATATGTAAGGTCTTGGTAAGCTTGTATTGAACAAATATTAACGGTAAACTATTACTGATAGTTTGCATCAACACTGGCTGCAGAGTTTGAAGCAATCTAACTATTTTGCATTGATGCTCTGTGGGCTCATGTTCTGTACACTGTCTTTTTAGTTCAGTTTCATGGAGTTCAAAAGCTAATTAGCTTGTATCACAGAAAGATTCGCTGAGTGGGTGATGAATGGCCACATGGTCAATGGATATAGGGAATGGCTTTTTCTCTGCATATATTAATTCTTAGTGGAAAAGGACTTGAGGGATGGTTGGAAATTTACCCTAATCGGCCAATGCAGAAACAACACTGAAGAACTTCCAGAGCATGCACTGGTCTAGCGAGGAGTCCCTAAGGGTTATTTTGGGAAGAAGAACTGAGAAAACGAACCCTGGAGGCAGAATTCTGTTTAATTTATTTATTTTTAAGTTTTAAAAACACTGGTGTTCAAATTCCACATTGAAATATCTTCTTTTCAGTGGAATACTAAGCTATTGCACATAATAGTGGTGCGTGGTGCTTAGTTGGTGGCTGGGGTTAAACCCCGACATGGTGGTACGATAGGCAAAGGCTGTAGTTATGTAGAAATAAAAGACAAAAAAAAAAAAGAGGAGAGGGAGAAGTTTTAATTTCAGCTGCACAACAACTGACTTCAGAATAATTCTTTGTTTTTTAAAAAACAGTATACATGTAAAACTCTTTTAGTGGGTCAGCCACTCTTGATTGGCTTTTGCCTATATTATGTTCTCCTTTTTTTTTCGCTCAGCATTTGATCTAACAGTCTCCCAATTCTATTTCAGAATACAGACTACACTCCGGGTACGTGGCACAGAACAGACGTGCATTTGGAAAACCCAGAGTATCATACAAGATGGTATTTCAGATATTTTTTAGGGAAAGGTAATGATCTTTTTATGAATGGATTGGTGTTTTGATCAATGAAAATGCAATCTGGCTTTGAATTGCTATTATTTAAATATGGAAAAAAGTATGGTATTAATTTAGTATTAATACATTTTCTGTCCTGTACAGAAGACAAGTTCTTGTTTCATGTATTTTTAACCTGAAGACAGAGGGTGGGTTTCTATAAGCGACAGAACCCCTGCTGTCAAAAAGAGATATTTCGGAACCTTTCTGGGCCTTGAAGGCTGTACCTATCTCTTTGGTTTTTTACACATCTGTATATAAATACATAGTTACTTATGTAGATTAGTATATATTTTTACATATAAATGCATATATTTACACATTTATACACATGTGTGTGTGTGCATGCATGTGTCTGCCTGCATGTGCGAGTGGGTGTGTGCGTCTTCTTTACAGTTGGTAATGCTTCTTGTTTTTCCCTAACAGTTCATCAAAATTATATAGGTACAGATGCAGAGAAGAACCCTTTCTTTCTGTCTGTTGTACTATCTGACCAAAATAATCAGCGTGTTCCTCAGTACCATTCAATACTTTGGAGAAAAACAGTAAGAAACAAATATTTAACTGCTGCTCTGACTTGTTTGTTTGTTTGTTTTCTTGTTTGTTTTTGGTATGTCTATCATACACTTTTTTGCTTTCTTCAGAATTTCAGTATTTAACACATACTTCTCATTTTATACAAAAAGAACATATAATTCTACCTTAGCAGATAAAACTAAACTAGCTTTGTAGGTAACATTACACTAAACTTTCTGACAGAAATATGTGATGCCAGATGTTTTTTAATTGTTCTCACCTGCAACTCTGTGTTATTTTTAGAAACGTTGCCTAAATTGTTGTTGATGTGTCCTGTGATCAATTTAGGCAATGACATTATATTGCTTTTAGGATTTTCTTATACATTAAGAAAATAGGCAAGTGTGATACTGCTCTCACTAATATTGTTTAATGTATTTTTTTTCACTTAACGTTCCATAAGAGCCTATGATCCAAGCAATTGTATGCATGCATGGATCACTTTTTTGTTCTTTTTTTTTTTTTTTTAAAGAAATAGTTCGTAATGTCTGCTAGTTTTAGCAGCTCTCATACCACATGCCAGGGTAGTAAAAACTAAGTAAAAAATAATTTTGCACTGTCCATGACTTTTCACATTCAGTTTTTTTTCTTTTTGTTTTTTATTTTTTTATTTTTCCCCCAAACCAGTAGTAAATATGACTAAGTATTACTAGCATGGTTTTGTTCTTTGTTTTTTTACTTAACTGTTTTTATTAATATTCCTATTTGAATATACAGAAAAAGTCAGTATGTCCTGTAATATCTCCTAGCTCTTTTTCTTTATAGGGGACTCAGAAAATATGTCTCCCTTATAGTCCCACAAAAACATTATCAGTGAAATCTATATTAAGGTATGTATTTACAAATAAGTTATCAGTTAAGATATTTGTCTGTATGCCTTTTCCTGTAATTCAGAGCTTGTGTTGCATGGGTTCCGTGATAGATTTCTAAAACCAGTAAAAACAAGTTTACAAATCTTATTCATTGAAGGCAGCAAAAAGTGGTTTTAAAGCCTGTTCTGGAATAGACAAAGTGACAACTTAAAAAGGAGAAGAATTCTTAGCTCTTTTTCTTCAGCAGAGGACTACTTTCAAGTTAATTGGAAAACAGGTGCTAAGTGGAACTGCAGTGGTTGAGAAGAAATATCTTTTTAAATTAGATAGACATAGACAGACCTAACAAACAGCAGATTTTGACTAGAGAAGTGGTTATTATGTGGCCCTAGCAGGAGGAAGCAAACAGGGAAGAAACCAAGATTGATTGTCTCCATGTAAGTCTCACTATGGTTATGTTATACACACTGTCAGTGAAGCCAAGAAAATGCCTTCCCGCAGCCAGAGCCTGTATGGGCATGCTCGTACTCTGTCCTGCCTATTTTGTGGCAGAAGAGAATATAAAGTGAGCAAGCCCAACACCATTCCTATTTCTTACAACATTGTAATCAGCTGAAATATCAGAGCACCTGTTTGCAAAGTGTTTGTTCAAATTTAATCTGCAGTTTTTATGACCTAATCATGTGGTGTGTTTTCTCAAATCCCTCACTGACAACATCTTCAAATACAAACAATGTAAGGATTTTACCTCCTCTAGAAACCCATAAAAAGTGCCTTCACACTATGGAACAGGTAGAGTGTACCAGATAAATGAACAGTCTACAGGTCTTCAAAACCTTTGATCTGTATAGGGTACAAGCAAATGTCTCTTGCTTGGTTGAAGCTTGTCCACTGGATAACACTGCCACTGCTGATGTGAGAGGAGAATTCTGGGAACAGGGCATGTGTTGTGATGTGAAGTCAGTACCACCAGATCTGGATTTTCCTACAACTGCACAAGATTTCTGAGAGGTCCCAGACCACTGCATTTGCCGGAGGGGCTAGGAAGCCATTGAGCCTCACTTCTTAATTCTGACTTCCTGGGCTGTGGCTCTGGTTTGTAGGGTCAAGATGGTGAGTTGAAAACTCTTCAGATCTCTTCTTCATCTTCTTCATCGAGATAAGCTAAGTCCCCTCTTCTAACTCCTACAGCACTGGCTTGAATAGTGTTCCTAGTTGTTAATACTGCATGCTGTACCTGCATAAGCACCTGATCTTCCATGTCTGCCCACCAGTTGCTGAAATATCTCTTCCTAACATCCCTTTCTAACCCAGCCTCTCCCTCCACTCTCAGCCACATAGACATTTTTGGTCAGGCATCCCAGAGTGGAAAAAGTTTGTCTTCTGTTGCCTAGGGTCATACTTTTGCCAAATCACGTGTTCCATCCTGTGATGCTCCAGTATTTTTCAGAGGGAAATGCAGGCTTGTTACAGACCTTGTTCCTCACTTCTCCCAGGGTCTGTGCCACATGCAGTCAGCTGGATAAATGTCATCTTTTGCCCACTTGGGTTTGGACTAAAATCTCTTCCCTGACTACTATTTTGTTTTTACAGTCCTTGAGCCTTCCCTCAGGCCTGATTGATATTCCTTTGACATTTCACCCTGTTCACAGCCAGTGTGAATCTAGGTACAGACTGTCTCAAAGAATTTTGGTTACATTAATAAACCCATTTTTTTCTAAATTAATTGGAACACTTGAATCCCTTTCAAAAGGAACTAAAGCAAATCCTGTCCGCATTATGTTCTAGTATGAGCAATGATGGAAAGATGCATCAGATTTGACCTTCCTATTAGTTCACTATGCCCCAGACAGACTACATCCAGCACTCCGTGACATGCTGTGCAGTTCTAGAAATTAATGCTGGGGAAAAAAAATAGGCAAAAATAGTAATAAATGCAGAAACATGAGTTAGGAAAAAATGCTACAACTTGGGTATTTCTTTTTACTGAGGCAGTTGATCTCGCTTCTTATTTAAATACTTTTTTCTGTTCTGTATGTGGATCTTTGGCCTGTGAATAGGGTACTGAACTCTCGTTTTTCATTTGACTTGCCTTGAATTACTTTAGAAGAGAGAGAAAAGCTTACAAAATAGAGTAGGTTATTGAGTCCTCCTAAAATCCTCATAATAATTGTGTATAAAGCCAAAGTGTGATGGAATAAAGCTCTGTGCTTTATAAGTAAATACAGCCAATTTAAACCTGATGTCAATTCAGGGTCTTACTAATTTCTGTTTTTAAAATCCAAAAGAAGTTTAGGAAGTCTTGGAGGTTAAGTACTGTGGGAAAGAAATGGCTGTTCCACGAAACATTCCATGTAAGAGGCTCTTTAAACAATTCCTTTTGTAACCATTTCTGACTGCAACCAGTTAATAGTTTAATGTTGAAATGTCTACTTGCCCTTCTATAAAGCAGTATTTCATTTGCATTTCAGTGCTATGAGTCTTGACAAATTTGAGAAGAGCCCAAGGGAAATTTTTCATCCTGAGATACAAAAGGTAGGAGGTGACTTCTTTTTTTTGTTTGGTTGTTTTTCTTTTTTATTTTCTGGAAAAATAAGTCATTAAGTATTGGTGCTACTAGTTTGTTTCTTTCAGTAGCAGGATAATAATGATGAGTAGGGTTACGTGATACTACAAAATAAACTGTCTTTATCAGTTGAACTGGCCACTTTAGAACAAAACTTAAATATACAAGGATGTTACAGTTTTATTTGTGTTGTCTTTAATACCAGTGTGCTAAAGATATTGTTTTGTTTACAGGATTTACTGGTTCTTGAAGAGCAAGAGGTAAATGTAAACTTACCACTCCTAGCTCACAGACCTGTTCAATGAATACAGCTTTGTATTTGAAATATTTGCACTGAAATGCTTGTGACAACTTAGAAATCAATTGCTTATTGCAGTAAAAAAAGTAGTATTTCTTTGCAACATATGAGATAGAAAATAATTTTAACCACCAACTTAATATATCATATTAATACATTACCAATTTAGTATATCATAACATTTATAATCTATGGTCAAAGGTAAATTATTAGGTATCCGCTACTTGAGCACATAATGGAAGTGGTATGAAACGTATATTCCTATGGGTAGGACGTATACAAAGGTACGTGTATAAAAGTCTTTAGAGAAAACATTGTTTTAGGTCTTTTGTTTGATTGCCTGTTTATCATATAATATTTGGTTTTATTTGTCAGGGATCTGTGAATTTTAAATTTGGAGTCCTTTATGCAAAGGATGGGCAGCTTACAGATGATGAAATGTTCAGCAATGGTGAGTTTTTCACCTTCTTCTTAATTGTTTTATTCATCCAAATAAAAAAATGTAGGACAGTGCCTACACATAGAAGCCAGAAGGAAGGCGATGGTTATGTGAACAGTAGTTTTGTTACGTTTTCATGTTTGTGTTGGGTGAAAAATTGTAGTGTAGAATTTTCTATTTCTGTAAAAGGTTGCTGTAGGAAACCTACTATTACAACTTGGAAGATACTGAAATTTCTTTTGTAGAAATAGACTATACAATGTAAGATTTAGAAATAGGAGGCAGTTGAAGCAGGCGACTCGATATTACTTGCAAAAAGTCACTGTTGTGTCTAGTTCTTTCACTCTTAGGTTTTTGCAGCGTGATCATGTTCTTCTGTGCGCTTGAACAGTGTCTTGGAGTTAGCAAAAGAGGTCATTGTTTAATGTCACACGATGATGCCTGTTCTGTAAGGCTGGGATGCTGTTTCTGTAAAGGTAGAAGGGTTGGATGACATGAGGAGAAGCTTATCCATCCAAGAGTACTGAGGGAACTGGTGGAGGTCCTTGCCAAACCACGCTCCATCATCTGTCAGCGATCCTGGTCAACAGGGGAGGTCTCAGAGGACTGGAGGCTGGCCAATGTGACTCCCATTTAAAAGAAGGGTTGGATGGAGGATCCGGGGAACTACAGGCCTGTCAGCCTGACCTCGGTACCGAGGAAGATTATGGAACGGTTTGTCTTGGGAGCACTCACAAGGCAAGTCCAGGACAAACAGGGTATCAGGCCCAGTCAGCATGGGTTTATGAAAGGCAAGTCCTGCTTGACCAACCTGATCTTCTATGACCAGGTGACCCGCCTAGTGGATGAGGGGAAGGCAGTGGATGTTATCTACCTTGACTTCAGCAAGGCCT
>JAVJGG010000053.1:20521273-20559139 GCA_035590195.1 Aviceda cuculoides | reverse complement strand
CATGGTCTAGTGGGCATGGATGACAGTTGGACTCGATGATCTTGTAGGTCCTTTCCAACCTAAATGATTCTATGATTATTCAGCTGAAACTTCGGTCCTTGTGTCCTGGGAGCAGGACCTCTTACTGTATTTTGATTATTTTTTTTATAGATGTTCTATTACTACATGTGCTTTTCTGTTGTAACATTTCTGCCTTCCATATGTAGAAACTGGAAGTGAAAACTTTCAAAGATTTTTGCATCTCTTGGGTGACACAATTACTTTGAAAGGCTGGACAGGCTACAGAGGAGGACTGGACACTAAAAGTAAGAACCCATCTGAAGCAAAAAAGTGGGGGGGGGGCCTGCAATATAAATGTTTTAGCTTATTGCATGCACATATTGTATATATTGTAGAAATACAATCCCAAAAGAGACTTCCTCTGTGCATGCTAAATGCTCTGCTTCACCAGGAGAAAGTCAGGTTAGCTTAAATCACTGGTATGGAATGCGGTTGAAGAAAAGTGTTTATATGACCTGTATTTTCAAGGTGAACAGTTTCATATTATGTTGGAAGGGGGTGAAGAATAACCTGACATGTTACTTGCTTCATGATAGTAGGGCATCATGGCTTGAAGGACCATGCGTGATTTCAGGAGGCTAGGTGAAGGACATCATAGCTTTTAAGATTGTGAGTATGCATATTAGGTTGCAAACTTGGGTTTGGACCTACATAAAACATGCAGTGTGGACATTTTCTAAAATGATCAGAAAAAAGGATGACTAAAGAAGGTTTGGTGGAAGGACCTGAAATACCTTTTGATCTTTAGAAAACTTAAAGGACATATTCCTGCTGAGAATGTTGTCTTCCCTTGCAGATGATACAACAGGAACCTGTTCCATCTATACAGTTTTTCAAGGGCATGAAATTATGTACCATGTTTCAACCATGCTACCATATTCTAGAGAGAACAAGCAGCAGGTACATGGTTCTCTCTTTTTTTTCTTTTTTATTTTATTTATTTCTTAAATCACAAACTCCAAAAACTTTAGACGAAAATAAAGGATTTGTTGCCTGTTAATATTTTAGAAATGTAAGTCTTAAAACTTTTTCCTATGTTTTTTTCCTGAATATTATACCTAATGCTGACGATTTCATGATGTTTGTTAGAAGATAATGCATCATCTCATCTCTATTAAGGTACAAAAGACGCTTGCAAAGAAAGTCAAAATTGATTGAGAAGTGATTGAGTATTCTGTTATTCAGATGACTTGTAGAGCTTCACTGCTACAAATATCGTTACCTCAAAGAATTTAGGAGGACTGCAGATTAGACTTGTGTATGAATTGTCAGAATACTCGCATATGTAACACACAGCTCATACTCGGGTAGCAATTTGTGTAGCTTCATAGAAATTCCCCTTGTGAGCGTGTTAATGGCAAGCTTTGTGCATTTCTCTAAAGCACTGCTGCTGCCCTCTCGTAGATTGACTAGGTGGGTTCTTGGGTACTTGTTCAAATGTGCTGTCATCCATTGCTTGAACCTTTCTATG
Source organism: Aviceda cuculoides (assembly GCA_035590195.1). Classification (NCBI taxonomy): domain Eukaryota; kingdom Metazoa; phylum Chordata; class Aves; order Accipitriformes; family Accipitridae; genus Aviceda; species Aviceda cuculoides. The sequence continues at coordinate 20,557,608 of JAVJGG010000053.1, read as the reverse complement.
TATTATATGATGAAAAAAATACTTTATAAGCACATGCATTTACCTATACATCACACATTCATAATGATTTACCTAAAATTACTCGCAAATTACTTGTTTACTATTTTCTTATTTAAGCAATAATTATATATTAGGTACTATTGTAATAATATAATTAGATTATATAATTATATTGTCCTTCTTTTATTTCCATGTCAGTTTTCTCATGCTTTTGCCTTGGATTGATGACAAGATCACAGCAGAAACCAGAGGCCAATCAGGACATTTATTGTTTTTAAAGAATAACTCGGCATCAGAGTTTTTTTCCTTTTATTTCAAGTGGTGGATTTGCTTTTTTGGAATGCTATGTGTTCCCTGACCAATTTGTGAATATTAATTATGGAAATTACGGAAATTGAGTGCTTTGCTAAATTAAAAATATGCGATAGCATAGCTGCTGTTTTAGCAGCTGCCTTCTGTGTGCACCATGGCATTGCTAGGTTTACTTGCTTGTAGTTAAATAATAATTTTATATTGACGTCAATCATATTGACCATAATTCTCCTGTTTGCAGTTTAGGAATATTGTTTTACCATTCTCTCACAGAACTGTTAAGGTATTTATTTATGTCTTTTAAGTCAATCTCTCTCTCTCTCTTCCCCCCCCCCTTCCCCCCCTTTTTTTTTTCCTTTTTTTTTTTCCTTTTTTTCCCCTTTCTTTTTTTTTTCCAGGTAGAAAGGAAGCGACATATTGGAAATGACATTGTCACTATCGTATTTCAGGAAGGCGAAGAGTCTTCTTCAGCATTCAAGCCATCCATGATTCGCTCTCATTTTACACGTATCTTTTTCCTTACATTTTCTAGTGATTTTTTTTTTTTTTTTGAAGATCAATATTACTTTTAATTCTACCCAAAGTCCTTCCTGCATGCTATTTATGGAAGTAAAAACTGTTTTAGAAAGGCAGTTGCATTCTTTACCTTCAACTGCTTGACTAGGAGTCTCTAAGTCTGCCTCATAAAACAATTTTTATGTTGAGCCACTTACAAGATAAGGTCAAAATAAGAATGTGATTTTTAAATTGTATTTTTATTGAAGGCATTTATTTGGATCACTTCGCAAATTAAATTTTATACATTTTCATAAAATACAAATTCATAAAAATATTTCTGTTAGTGATGTGAATTAATTTGGCATTAAGCACTGAATATTGCTTTTTAATGTTTAGTTGCTGTTTATTTTAGATATTTATGTATTTTGGATCAGTGTTTCTCAAATCTTTCAGACCAAAAACCACATATTCTGCAGATTTCTGGCTGCCTGTGTTTTTCAGACTTTTGATTGAAAACATTGTGAAGGCAATATGGTTCCAAAATCCATCTGCGAATCACTTGGGATTATCTTGGGGTCCCCCACTAGTGGTCCACAGATCCCAGTCTGGTATCTATTATGCTAGATGGAATGGGATGAGGAAAAATGGATGAAAAGAAGAAAATTCTTATTTCTATCCATGCTCTGTTGCTGCGTTTTTGAAAATGATTGCAAAGCTTATGACTGCTAAACCTAGTTCTCAGGCTAACTGTTGTTAGAACTTTCTTGCTAGTTTTGTCCATGGCTGGTCTTAGTTTTTAGATTTAAGCTCTTAATATTAACCTCTTTTACACTAAATGGAAGAAGTGACTAGAAGAAAAATAATTCCACAATTTAAAAAAATAAAAATCTTTAGATATCAGAGGAACCTCAATATTGTTAATAAAAAATGTTTACCAAGTCAATGTACCTCTTCATCAGAGTGTCGGCATTAGTAAAAAAGAAATAATTTTTCCCTTATTGCTGTTAGGAAGACTTGTTATGATGTAATTGATGCACCCTACTCTTCAATTTTTGACAAACGTTTTGAGGTTCAACTGTCCTTGGTGTAATAATGAGTTGGAGGGGCAGATGTGGCCTAAATCCATAAGGACGTGTTACCATTTAGGTCATTTTAAGTAATCCACAGCTGGTTGATGGAGTCTTATCACCTTCCTGATGTTTTCAGTTGACATAGCCAGGGATAAAGGTGTCCGCAAGAAAACTGGGGGTTGACACTGATCTGTCCGATGTGGTAGATCTCAGAGCTCACTGAATCTGTACTAGTGCTTTGTACTCACTTTCTCACATGCCATAGCACCCCTTTTTTGTTACTGCTACAATGGGAAAAATTAGCGTACAGGTATACCACTGTGCTGTCCTGTACAGCAATGATAGCTACTGTAAGGGTTTTCCATGCATCATCTGTAGGGTAGGGTAGAGTTACCCAAATAAAGGCATCCAGCACCAAGTTGGATGTCCCAGCACATCTGAAATGTCTGCACAGGTCTGGCAGATATGACTCAGGGCCTACAGGAGATCTGTGCCCCTCTTGGAATAGCAGCTGGAGACTAGGCGATATAGTCTCAAGCATCTTAAATAGCACTGAATGCTTATGTTGAAATAATTTAATCCCATCGTAAGTTGTTTTTATTGTGCAGTCTCCAGTAGTGCTGATCACAGCTATTGGCTCTCCAGTAGTGCTGATCACAGCTATCGGCAAAGGTCTCTTCATTCTATCTGGAACAAACCCAATGAAGTTATTCAGACTTACACTTTCTTTGACACTGTTTGTAAGGACAGAAAACTTAAGAGATGGTGTTAAGGAAATCTGTCAAAGCAAGAAGCGTCTTATTCCATAAAAATACCTTGCAAGGCAACCATAAGGATTTCTCTGATTTTTGCCCATATTTGCCCAAAGTTATGGATAAAGACTGGTAATACATTTTTGTGTACTTGCACTCTAAATCCTCTTCTTCATTTTCTTAGAATTGTTAGCTAAATTATTTCATTGGAATCTTTTCTTCAGTGGAAGTTTTGGTATAAGCAAAGTTCAGAATCAGTACTTTTTTTATCAGCTGAAAGAATTTTTAATCGTAAGTCTATCAAACACACACAAAACACTATATAGCACATTTTATGCTTCATGTAACAGCAAGAAGTCTGTATTTGTGGTACTAGCTCAATTTTTAAAACTATTGATCAAACACAATAAAATTTTGTTTGGGACCTCCTTTATAAATGGTAATATGTGTATAGTCTAGAATATTTTATGTATTTACATTCATTAATATATTTTACCTTTATTAAATCTGCGATCTGCTGCAGTAAAAAAAAAAAAAGTATATTAAAATACATTTGATCTTCAGTAGTACTGGATTAACTTCCTTAACTGTATGGCAGATATTTTTGCCTTAGTGAGATATAATAAGCAGAATGATAGTTACAGGTGGGTGCTGATTGTAACAAATAACTTCACACTGAATTTCTGATGGTTTAGAGATAACAGGAAAACATTTTGTATTTTCCACCTGTCTGTGTGCCAGGAAGCCAAATGAACTTAAGAAATTGAAGAGCAATATGGACCTGGATGCAGATGGCTGTATACTGGCTATGAATAAGTTGCATGTTTCTAACCATCAGAAAAATGAAATTCTGGAACAAGCATAAGCTAAGGGGGCAAAACAAAACTACTTTTTAGATGAAATGTAACAAAATGATGGAAGATATGCCTGGAACATTCTGACCTGATGAGATCAATGACATAGTGAACTACATGTATGATGAAAGTTAATTAGATGTGATGTTGTGATGGCCAGGGACAGTGGATCCTTAAAGGTCTAGGTTTGTTTGTAGCTAAGCAGACTAGCTCATTTTTAGGGATCTTAATAGAGTACTTGTACAATTGGACATGACATACTTAAAACCTAGTGGAATTTTGCTGGTAAATCATGTGTTCTTCATCTGTTTTTCAGTTAGCCCTGAGACCCTCACACTGGGAGGCATATGCTGTCCAAGTCTGAGTCCATTAGGTCTCACCAGAATCTGAAAAGCAAGTCTTTCTGCAGCCTTGTGCCTAGGCTTTAATAAACAAAGTGGCTTTAACCAAATTGTTAATCCCAACTATTGTCTTGAGATTAATGGTGAGATGACAGAGACACCTATCAGTCTTGAAAAAGCAGAGTGGCAGGGGGATGTCATAGTCCAAGCCCATGGGAGGGATTCAACTTGTGCTTGAACCAAGTAAGCGGTAAAGAGAAGTAAAAGAGACACCGTTTAGCTACCACTGTTTGCTGCAGTTCTTAGTATAGCATGTAGACTTGCTACTGTTATTTCTCCTTTACAAAGTGCTAGCAATATCTTCAGTGATCCCTCTTCTATTTGAAGTATGCCGAGTCATTTACTACTTAGACTAGGTGAAAAAGAGATGGGAGGATTGCATTCTCTTTTGGGTATGTGCCTGAGAGGATTGATTAAGTTTGAAATCACTGCCAGCTCAGATGCTGAAGTCTCTTACGGCTAAAGAATTTATATTGGGAAACCAAAATGTTTGGTTTATGCAGCTGTCCTGATTTCAGCTGGGATAGAGTTAATTGTCTTCCTAGTAGCTGGTACTAGTGCTGTGTTTTGAGTTCAGTATGAGAAGAATGTTGATAACACTGATGTTTTCAGTTGATGCTAAGTAGGGTTTAGTCTAAAATCAAGGACTTTTCAGCTTCTCAAGCCCAGCCAGTGAGAAAAGCTGGAGGGGCACAAGAAGCTGGCACAGGACACAGCCAGGGCAGCTGACCCAAACTGGCTAACGGGGTATTCCATACCATGGGACATCACATAAACTGGGGGCAGTGGGGGGAGGGGGAGTTGTTCTCCGCTTGCGGACTAACTGGGTGTCGATCGGCGGGTGGTGAGCACTGCGCGTCATTTGTACATTCCAATCCTTTTATTATTACTGTCGTCATTTTATTAGTGTTATCATTATCGTTATTAGTTCCTTCTGTTCTATTAAACTGTTCTTATCTCAGCCCATGAGTTTTACTTCTTTTCCCGATTTCCTCCCCCATCCCACTGTGGGGCGGGAAGTGAGTGAGCGGCTGCGTGGTGCTTAGTTGCTGGCTGGAGTTAAACCACGATAGCAGCACTAGAAAGGAAACTTCAGGGCATGAAACTAAAATTATGCCTCAAACTGGAATGTCTACAACACTCAAAGCTAAAAACTTTGCAAGATGGAAGGGTGAAGTCAATGTGTTAGGCTTTGAGTGCAAATTTTTAATAGCTATGTGAGCCTGCATGACATCAGTTATTATTTAGCGAAATTTTAAACTGTTTGCAAATCATTCTACCCCACAGTTGCAGGACGAAGCTGAAGGTTGACAGCGTTGGGTCTGCTCCTTTGAGGTGAACTACTAGTTAGCTTGCAGTGGAAAAAAAGAAACTGAACTTGGAAATGGCTTCCAGGAATACAGGGTCCTTAGGTAGATTAGTTTTGCTTCCTCCTTCGCTGCCAATTCCATAACTCCAAGGACTTGGGGTGATTGTGAAAGACACCAGCAATATCCCTGGCACTGATCACCTGGGCACTAGTGTTTTTTTAGTTTTGAGCAACCCATATTGCTTTGACAGCTAAGAAATACAGTACGAGTGTAGAAGGCATTCTTTTAGCCTCTCCCTCAATGCGCAATACAGACCACTGATACCAGCCATAGTCCATGGTTTCAGAAGCTGTAGCTCGGATCCAGTCACGTGGTTCCATCCATTTCAATGTATGTAAATTCTGGCTTGCTTTGCTCAACCTATGAAGTATAAAAAACTTCCAGTCTTCCCAGTCATCTAAGAATCTGTTCTTCTTGCTGCATTATAGGTTACTGGAACTTTTTGTATTTCAAACGTACAGGACTGACTAAGCCTTCTTGCCTAGCTCCAAAACTTGATTGTTAGCAGTAAGAGTTTGGTGCTTTTTGTGCAACTGCAACTTCACCTACTCATTTATGAATGTTATTTGAAATCATCTGCATTGCAAATGTGGAAATGCACAAGAATGTGAAGGCAAGAAGAAAATGGACTAACATTAACTAGATTTCTTCAAGAGGGCTTGCTGATAATGATGTGTGCTTTCTCCTATCTTACCTTTTTCTTCAAGTCCCTTAGTATTTGGGAGTCTTTATTTTGGGGCACGCTGGAGGAGAGGGTTCACACCATCGTTGTTGCTCTTGATGTGGAATATGAGATGAGGCAAAGCATGTATATGCCACATAGATGCAGGAGTCAAAAGTCTACAAACTTGGGTGCTTGAGGTGCATTTATATCCACAGGGATGTCCATATAGATGTGTGTGTGTGTGTATATATATATTTGTGTGTGTGTATATATATATGTGGACAAATACATCTCAAAAGAATTTTTCACTAGAAATAACTTTCTTTTTCAATATAGCTAAGAAATTTAAATCTTGATTCAATAAGATAAGATAAATCTGTATTACTGTGTTTCTCCAGCACGCCATTAAATCTAGCTCCAGAGAAGAATCCAACAACTTGATACTTCAGTTTACATATGTGGGTTGTTTTCCCCCACCCCTCCCTATTTGTAGCTAAGGTTTGTTTTGGAAGATGTCTGTGGTGTAGTTAAAAAAAGGAGTAGTTTTATTTTGCTCAAAGGTTTTGTAAGCACCTTCTTGCCGTGTTTTTTTGTTGTTTTTTTTCAATCGATTGTCCTCATAGATTCTGCTTTTCAGCATTCCCAGGTTTGTGAGAGGCACAAAACATGTTCATGATTACGATGTGCAGTGAAAGCTCAGTTACTTCTTTTCTTCTTTTCCTCTTGTTTTGGGACAAACCTGGGCATGCATCCCTCATTAGCCTTTAGGAAGTGAATGTTGTCCTAATTGTAAGCTAATTGTCAGTAGATGGGCTAGCCATGGTAAATACTTTCTACATTGCTGTTTATTTGGGAAAAAAATGAGTAGCGGTAAATAAGATAAATTTGTCTCTCACTCTGAATAACTGACTGCTTTTACTAGATCAGTCTGTCTTATTCCTTGGTTGCTTCGTCTGTCAGTCTTAACACATCTTCCCATAGTGCATATCACGCAGTATTCTTACCCTCTGTGACAGGCTTAACACGTTATTGTATATTTCAGCTTGGCCTAGTTAAATTTTTTTCTGTCTCTTCACCTTAGGCACACACAAGACTCTTGTTCTTTCTGTTGTTGGTTGGTTGTTGTTTTTTGGGTTTGTTTTTGTTTTTTGGTTTTTTGTTTTGTTTTGGTTTGGCGGTTTTTTTGGTGAAAACGGTCTTCCAAGTGGCCAAAATTTCAGTCAAAATAAACTGGGCATACTCTAGGGTTTTGAGAAAAAATGTCCTTGTTTCATATGCAATGCCACTGTGAGATCTGACACTGAATTTCTGCTTAGAATGACTTTATATTTTATGTCACTCAACAAGTCTATTGTTTTGGTCAGTTTTGTTGTGGTTTTCCCCATCTTAGCTCGGATCCGCTTTATCCAAGAAACATTTCACTCCTTATGTAGTGATAAATTATTATTTTTTACCTGGATGGAATAAGATAAACATAAGGCATCTCTGAAACTGTGTCTTGAATCTGTGAAAACAGTATTAGAGTGATCAATATTTATGCAAATGTAATACTGCATTTCAGATCGTATGCACAGTTTCTAAGCTTGCATGAAAAAAGACCAGATGAATCCATTAGAATCCATTTGACTTGATACCAGTCAATCACTGCTGTTTTTTTGAGCAAGCAAATTCTGGCTGGTTTATATAACAGTAGAGATGGGTTGAATCTATAATTTTACCATTTAACTTGCTGTGACCTGTGTCAGCTGCACATGCTGCTTGGAAGATCTTTGTCTGACTGCTGTCTTACAGTGAAGAACATTGTGCAGACTGTCACCTGAAATACTGAGGAATGATTACTTACCTTAAAGAAGCTACGGCTTGCTGAGCATGTTGTATGCACAGTTTTTGTACCTGCCATTCATTTTTGCTATGCTGGATTCCTTATGGATCAAAAGAACTCAGCAGGTCTAGCTGTCATGGAAGTAATTCTGACTCTTCCTCAGTGAAATGAATTTGCTATTGCCAAGATACAGATTCAGCTGTAGTAAGCCATTGTTATTCGGAACAAATTGAATATTTCATGCATGTGTTAAATGCATAGGTAAGGTGGAAATCTATAAGGAGAACATATTTTGTAGGCAAAGATCTGTTCCATTACAGCTTTTTTTAAAGGACTAGATTTTGCTAGTGCCACTAAAAGCATTGTTCTACAAGTAGAACTGCAAAATTTTGTTGTAATTGTTAGAGCCCCAGTGTTAGTTTGTGTAAAGGAAGCAGAATTTTGCTCTAATGAGTAATTCCAACGGAATGATTTTTGTTAGACCCATGGGAGTTCTTACCTAAGACATACCCAGATAACAGTTTCCAGTTCTTTTTCTGTTTTGAGTAGTGTCTATAAAAATGGTGGGGTTTGAATGTGACTTTCAATATAGATAAAGATTTGTTCTTTCAATAGGCTGAAAATATTTTCCGAAGAAAGTGTTCCTCTCTTTGGGCCTCCCCTTCCCTCCCCACCTGTGTTTACAAATCACGAGGAATTCAGGGATTTTGTGTTAGTGAAATGTGAGTTATTCTTTTGCAATAAACACTTTTTTAATAAGTGCTTTAATATATTGAAATTAATGCTTAAAATGTAAACACATTTTCTTGTGTATGGTGCTGTTCTGTATAGAACTTTTTTCAAATCTGTAGTGTAAGTGGCATGTCAGTTCCATCAAACTGTTCCAGTCAGATTAACAAGAATCTGAATTTCTATGCAGTTATGCTTCTTGGGCTACTAGATACAAACTGACTTTTGCATTTGCAGAATGTGCAGTCATATTTAGCGTTGCATTTTCTTAAAGGAATTGGAGAGCTGAAAGAATTTATAGTGCTTTTCCATATTTACTAATAGAAGGTGTTAGGTTAGCACCTCTGAAAACCTGAAAATATAAGCTTTTCTGAATGCGTGCTGCATAGGTGCCTTTCAGCACCTTTAAGAACTTCTTAATTCTGTAATGATTCAGTTTCAGTTTTCATTGACTCTTACTTGCCCTTCTAAATCAGCAAGAAAGAAATGTTTGAGAACTGATCGTGATTATTACAGTTAGATGCTTACCTGACAGGAACTTGACTGATAACTCATTTTGCATATTTAAATTGGTTTAGTACTTAAATTGATTAGCAGTTTGTTTTTACTTTTTTGTTGTTGTTGTTAGTTAGGAAGTTATTTGGATGCCTTGAAGAACCTATTACTAATTTTTTTTCTTTTAAGCTTAGGGATCATTATTCACTAAAAAATGTGCAAAAAGGAGGCAACTCTAAATTACTAAGGGGAAAACAAGTATTTTTGTGCAGAGGCAGTCTAGAGTCAGTGGAAATTGTTGAAGTTCATTTAGGTAATGTACCTTCTTTTCCATAATATTTTAGTAATAAATGGGGAAAAAGCCACCTTGGAAACCCCAACATTTTCTCAGAAACGTCAACGCACTCTAGATATGCTGATCCGTTCTTTATACCAAGACCTGATGCCTGATCTACACAAGGTAAATGTAAGTCAGAAGTCTCTGCATCCCTTACGTGCTCTCCTGTTCTTACTAGTAGATTGAATGTTCTGTCCCTTTAGAAGACTGTAATCCTAATAAGCACTAAGTTGCATACACTAGGCTAAATACCAATTGTCATTTAACTTGTTTTACAGTTATATGAAAGTTTACAGACAGTCCTTTCAGAATAGGACTCTTCATACATTTGTTTAAATCAGGTGTGAGGAGAAGCATAACAATGTCGTACTTTGTATAAGCTTATGTGCAGCAAGGGAATAGGAAATTTAGGCTTTGCAAATACAGGTATTAGTCTTGTCACCATAAAAACTGCAATTACTTATTCCATTACGTGTAAATTTGGATCATTTTTACCCTTGGGTAACAGTGAGATAGCTTCATTTTAGATGATGAAGACTTATTCTTAAGGTGATTTTTAAATAACTAAAAAGAAGTTCAATATTTCTAAAATTAGCAAGGTGCTATATTTTTTCCCACTGTTTATTTCTCTTAGCTAAATAGGTCTGCTTAAAGATTTTTGTCTATATAGTCATATCTTTGGTCTTTGCTATGACTGTATAGAGCATAACGGTGATAAACTATGACAAGTTGGGAAGTAAAGCACTCAAGGATTGGTAGAGTTGCAGTTTCTGTTCTCTGAGAAGCTGTACAGTTAGATTTATCACTACAGGAAAATATAAAAAAAAAAGACAAAATTTAAATAATATCACATTAACTCAGATTAAAAGATTATGAAAACTTTTGGTTCAGTTTAAAAAAGAAATGTTTTCTGTTTTAGAACATGCTCAATAGAAGGTCCTTCAGCGATGTGTTACCAGAGTCCCCAAAATCAACACGGAAAAAAGAGGAAGCTCGACAAGCAGAGTTTGTCCGACTTGGTCAGGTAGAATCAATTTAGGAGGCACGCACCTATGTTTACAAAGACTGTGTCACCCCTTTTGTTAGAATTTGATTAGCTCACAGAGTTATGTCAGGACTTAATGCAGTTCTCTGTGGTCAGAAATAGTTTTGTAGTATTGTGTTAGTTTAAGCTACGTTAAGGTAAAATATGAATAGAAGTATTTATCTGTAACACCTGAGGTACACAACACAATTACAAATATTTATAAAATACATAAGCTAAAAGAAGGTTGGAAAAATCACACCTTGGGATCAAACCTAAAAGGTCCTTCCCTAGTTCGTGCAACAGATGCTTTCTGACTCCAAGCAGAAGAGAGCTCTGTCTTTTTCTGTGCTTTAGAAAAACATAATCTTTCATGGATTTCCTCTATATGTCTTATTAAGATTGAATTTCTTAGAAATTATTTACCCTACTTCAGCCAGGAAGAAGTTTCGACAGTCTTTCTGCTAAATCAGAGGTTGCAATACATCTTTGAACATACCAGACACTGACTCCAATTTCTGTGGGCTTATTGATATTTTGATTCCATGAGGAGTAAAACTGATGATTTAGATAGTCTGGTTTGATCTGATAGTTCATTGCAGCAGGAAGAAAGACAGTGTCTATGCTCATCAGTTCCCCTGTCCCTTCCTGCTTGTCTCTTCTTGATCATAGACTGGTGACATGATTCTGCTGCTTATCTTAAGAATACCTCTTTTCTGAGCTGATTTAACAGAGTTAACAGAGCAGGAAACCAAAACAGAAAAAAATGAAACGAAACAAACAAAAAAACCACACCACCAGCAAAACCCAAGCCTCCTCCCTTCCATCCACTTTTTTTTTTTTTTTCTGAGTTAGTAAGCTAAAGAGTTGGAAGAGTTTGAGAAGTTCCAGATCCGGTTAAAGGTAGAGAATGGAGCCAGGTGGTTGAGAGTTGGTGCAGAAGAATCTCAGGGCTGTTAAAGCCTGCATTGACAGGACTGCAAAGTCTGCTCCTCTGTGCTTTGCCCACCTTTTCCCCAACCGCCTTGAAATAACTAGTCACTATAGGTAGGTGTTTAAAAAAAAAAAAATTTAAATAAATTAAATGTGTTTGTAGTATTCAAACAGAAGTAACCAAAGATTTATTCCCCAAGTTTACTAACTACTTTACAGAAGTTGAAGGAAAACATGGTTATTGCAAGTATAGAAACGTATAAACTTAATCCCCTTCACGTCCCCCAAGTTAAACGCTGATAAGATACTTGTGTTACAGTCTGGTTGGGACCCATTTAAACAAGACTTCCATCCCTGGCATGGCCTTCATTGAAGGGAAACCTGTATGTGGGTTAAAAATTCATAGATACCTGTTTGTTTGTATTTTTCTTGAAGGTTCTTTTCACATTTAAATCTTTCCCTTCCCTAAAAGAACTTTCCTCTAAGTTACAAACTGTAGGCTTGAACACATTTTAACGTGCCTTCCGAATCGCTCTTAATCATTCTTGCCAAACTCTATGAATATGTCTGTCTCCTTAGTTGTATTCAGTTGAGTTTTTAGACGGTAAACAAAACTCACTGATGACTGGCTCAGCAGCATATTTAAATCATTTATTTATTGTCAAGGTGATCTCAGCTGACTGGTGGGATGAAGTTAAAATGTTAATGCAATGAAATATTTTGTGCATCTCTAAGCTGACAGCCATGCTTAATGCAAATGTGCAAATGGTGCACGCAGCTGATTACTGCCACTTCACAGAGACCATGCATGATAGTAGGCAAACTTCAGGGCAGTAAAATTGGTTTAGATAATTTCTAAACTTTGCATTAAAGAATGCTGTGACAATTCCATGTGTCATCACTTTATAGGAATGCTGCTGTAAAGATTAGCATTGAAGGTATATGTGATACCTTAAACAGACTTACTGTGTATCTTGCTGAAATTACGTTTATATGGTGTTTCTCTAGAGTTCTTAGCCCTTTCAAAATCAGCTCGCTTTGAGTTACTTTTAGTTGAAGAATTTGCAATACTGTGACCATGTGTCCTTGGCAGCCCTGGCAATGTATATATAGTTTGACTTAGTGGTTTGTTATGAAGTTTTGCAAGTGAAAGGTGAGCTTGTATAAATGATAAAAAGGATCCTCTATCCAGCTAGCTTATAGAATGAATTGTGTAGATGACTAGCCTGTATGATTTGAGGTGGAGGCTTTTCTCTGTTCCTATGTTTGACACTTCTTTCCTGATTTTGAGTTTCCATTTAACAAACAAACAAAAAACCAAAACAAAACAAAAACCCAACCAACATATGTTTTGGCTGAGAAGATGCCTAGCAGCCCTCTAGTGATCCATGCAGTCTTTGTTCAGGATATACAGAATTCCGCTTCTTTGCTATTTACTTAAAATGTGATAGGAATTCCAAACTGGACTTACTTTGTAGTCCTAAATTGTCCTTTTTTTATAGACTTTAGCTTGGGTATTGATGACAAAAACTTAATTTAAATAAAAAAATCTGTTTGTATTAGGCATTGAAATTGAAAACCACTGTGAAAGGGGATGCCACGGCTAACCTGGCAACCACGAGCTTTTGTAAAAAGGAGGTGAGTGAACCCATCTGTCTGAGGAGTTATGAAGAAATTAAATGATATCGAGGATGACATTGCATATCACTTCCGCATGCTATTTATTTACTTTTGTAGTTAGATGCTGTAGCAGCAAAGATGAAAGGTATAGTGTCAAAGTGATTCTACAGCCAATATCAAATTAATAAAAGATGAGCCTGGAGGCAGAAGCACTTCTCAAGTTAAAGCAAGTGTGGATATTTTTATCTGAGAATACTTGATGAAAAAGCCATTTTCCATATGCAGTCATCTCTTATTTTAGCTTCTGCATCAAGTTTAAAACAAAATTCAGTTGTGTTTTTATTTCCTGTAATACCAGATTTTGTAAGCAAGTTGCATATGCATGGTGGTACGTACGTTTTAAGTCTATAGTGTTTTGGGTTTTTTTAAGTAAAGTACATATTGAGTATTTCCAGGGTTGCACTGACCATCAGCTGTGGGTGTTTTAATTCCAGTGTTACAGGAATGTGTCTTACATTTACTAGTGTCCAAACCCAATTAATACAGAGAGTATTTCTTCTGCAAGACAATTAACTAAATTTTGATATTTCAAATTTAAAAATCTTTGGAAATGTATGCTGCCAAAAGCATTTACATGTTATTACTTGCCATTGTCCATCTAATTCTGTGTCTGTATGATCTGTATTTCTTAGCATACTTTAATATGTATCCCTTATGTTACTTCATAGCCTTGGGAATCTCAATCTTTCTGCAGTAATTTTCCTCATGAGGTTGTCTGTGCAGATTCTTGGGGCCAGTCCTTGCTGGTTTCTACAGATGCTGGCATCTTGTTAATAGATGGTTAGTAAATGATCCAGTGTTTTTGTGTCAATTTTTATGTATCTGACCATTTTCTTGAAGATGTATATTCATAAGCTCTGTTCAGGTGTTGGTAGGTCTTCACCTACAGGGATAGTTACCAGTCCTAGTGAATTTATAACGTTTACATAACCTAGTTGCAAAAATTCTCTCTGCACCAGAATTAAGCCATATTGGGGAGCCAATGTTAATGCAGATTTCTGAATGTTTTGTTATTTCAGATGATGTTTTCTTGATCATCTGAAAAGACTTATGAAGTCATATCCGAGCTCAAGGAGTGTTTAAATGGCTTATCTGGATTTCTTAGCCCTTGATGATAGTGAGCATGAAGCCAAAAGCTAGACAATGAAAGCCTGCTTCTTCCATAGTAATGATATTGCTAGTTTGAGCCCTTATCTTCCGTGTGCCACATAAGGCCAGCGGGACTGAGGGAACGGAGTTAGTTTTCGGTGATAATTCTCAAACTTTCCAAAGGAAGGTCCCTTTTAGGCTTCAGCTGCACAGCGATTCATGGCAATGATAAAACCCTCCCGTGAGGAAGTATTGACTATGATGCTGTGGTATACGTAGCAGCTTTGTGCAGATTTTTTTCGTTTTCACAAGAAAAAAATGAGGCTTTTATTACAAGAAAGAAATAGGTCAAAACAGGTGACTAGGAAATTTTAGCAGGATTTTGGATAAATATGTGTGTTTCTTTTTTAGATGGTCAACCATCAGTGCAAGTATTTGATAAAACTCTGCAAATAAAGCAGATGCATGTGTTGGAAGCTCTGGATCTTTTGATTGCCCGAACAGACAAAGGTAGGAGAGGTCCCTGTTCTTTGATTCTCATATGAGTGTGGCTGGTGCTGGGTATGTACGTCTTACGAGACAATCATGTCTATCAGTGGCAAATATATTAGATACCTCATTTAGAATAAGGGAGCACATACAGCAACTGCTGTTACTTTCTAAAAGCCTGGGCGGGGCGGGGAGGAATGCATAAATGCTCATTCATGCTTCCTTCAAGGCAAGCCTGAAACTGGTCATATGGTCTTTCTTCAGCCACTGTAGGAACTCGACAGTCTTTGGAAATCTTGACTGAATTATATGTTTATGCAGTTGTGCAAAAATATGGGGGAAATTACTTACACTGTCACTTTTTTACCAAATGTGTTTTACTGGTACTGTGCTTATTCTGCTAACTGTCACCACATCCTAGTGCTATAGAATGTATTTTCTTGAAGGTTCTGGTATAAAAGGACTTAAATGTTGTTTGGACAGAGAATGTTTTCTTTTTACCCTCATTTGGAAGCATCATATGTGCATGAACTGTGCACTTTTTCATTGAGATACTTTTTACCGAATAGTCTGTGGTTGAATTTCACAAAGTGAACATACACAAAGCAAGAACAGGATCTGTATGTGTAACACAGAGAAAAGAATTATGAATATGATTGTTTTATTGGGTTTTTTAACCTCATTATGTCTGTTTGCTCAGTATTGGCGGAAGTTACATTTACACAGTCTTAAGGTAAAACATGGTTCCTTTTGTATCTTTGGGAATTGCCCAATTTGGCTGCACCTGATGAAATTCACCCTGGACCTTACAGAACTGGCTCAAACTACCTGTGAGCCATTTGCAGTTCTGTCTCAAGCCACCTGGAGGATGGGCGACATTTTTCAAGATCTTGGTTTGTGAGGCTTCTAGAAAAGATAATTACATTTAATTGTCAAAACATTGTACTGTTTGGTTAAACCTGAAGAGAGATGTAAGCAGGCATTTTGAGGTAACAGAACAAGGTATTACTGGCATCAATTCATGTCACTTCAAACAGTATGATGAAGTCTTACTCATGCAAAAAATTGCAGAGATTTTTAACTCCTCATATGGATGCTTTCTGAAGGATTTAGGAGAAAATTATTTCATACTCACTAGAATTCTGGCCTCCTGTTTTGTATTTGCATACCATATTGCCTTTTCATTTTCAGACTGCACTTCAGCAGCAAAAATGAGAGAAATAATGAGTTAGATGAGCAGAGGCACGCTCATAAACTGGGTTCAAAGACCTTGTGGTTTTTTAGGATAAAATGTTATGTGTTACAAGGTTAACTTTTTAAGCTTAACTGTCATCAGCGAGAGCTTATTCATGTCAGCATTCCAAGAGAAGGTGTTGAAGAAGGCACCAATACAGCAGGTATCAATGACAGCAGCACAAATTGCTTTGGTGGCAATGGCCTCTGTTCTAATCCAGACACAGTTAAATCTAACACTACAGTGGGGTTGTTTGGGACATTTGCTGGTTAAATTTGTCCTAGGAATGAGAGGCAAGGCACAAAAATTGATCTATTTTGTCCTCCAAACACACTTTGGGTTTTTTTTCCAGCTTCATTTTGTGAAATGCCTAGACACGAGGGTGAGGGAGGATGAGGAAGAGCTGCTTTGCTTGGAAGAATCAAGTCTGTAGGAGGTTAAGAAAAACTAAAAAAGCTTAGACGATAGTCACTTTTATAGGCAGCCACAGATAATCTAACACCACAGTGGGGTTGTTTGGAATATCTGCAAAAGAACTAGTATTGTGAAAGAGGAGTGATGTATCCTAGAGGACACACTGGTCAAAAAGCCAGAGCTATTTTAAGCAACAAGGAAAGGTGAAGATTTATGTCTGTTGAAAGGCAGGAGTACTCTCAACCTGTGGGGTGCACATCTCGCAGCATATGGGGATTTAAACCCCAATTCCTTTCTAAAAGCATATCAAACCAATTTTAGTGAAGGCAGTGTTCATTGTTCTGTCTTCATAGTGAAATGCCTGCCTGGGAGGGAAGTTATACGTGTTATTCTCTGCTGCACACACATAGCATCTTCACAGAGGTAAATATGGCATGTTTGATGGAAGCATAAAAGGTCTTTTGAAGTTTGGCATAACCTCCAAAAATAACAGTGTTTAATTTAGGTAGTAATACTTGCTCCCCACTATGGCTGCCTGTTTACAACCATTTCTTGATTTGAAGAATGCCGACATTCAGATTGGCCAGAAGAAGTTCGTGAGTTTTGCTGTGGGTATACAGCTGTAGCATTTCAGAATTGTCTGCATCACCAAGAATGTTTGTAAAATACCTAGCTGAAATAGTAGCTCAGGTATGAAGACTGAACACTACCGTTACCCCTGGAGGACCAACTACTTAATCAGAGGCAGAATCTATGAGAAAATTCTAATAAACTTAAAATAAATGTTTTTCCATCTGGAATGGCTGCACTAAAAACCATCTCCAATCTCAGTGCAAGTGATGGTAGTCATAAGAATTACAGCTGATTCTAGATAGGAAAGATGTCCTTCCTTCAGGTTATGTCAGTAGCTGCTTTGATTTTAAGCTAAAGTTGGTAGAAATGGAAGAGCATTTTAAGGTGTTTGGTCATCTGTAGGTTTTTATATATGTGATGGTGTTTGAAAACACTCACACGCAGTACCAGGAGTTGTGCATTAGTTGTAAAACAGTGGCTGAACATGCAAGGCCTTGATTACACTTCTCATTTAATAGCATTAAAATATTCCATGAATTTGAGAGCCACTCTTGATTCCTTTCCTAAATAAAGTTGGAACAGAATTGTTAGGGACTTTAGATTGACAGAAATGATCAATTAGTTGCTAGGCAGCAACCACAGCCGTCCGGTTTTGGGCATGGGATTATAATTTGCACTTTCCGAGAGCTGGCAATAAGCTGTGAGACCTTCTGAGCAGATATTGCATAATCATAAGCCATTATTGCAAAGGTTCATGACAGGGCTAGTACTCAGTTAACAGAAAACTCTCATGATACAATGTTCACCGAGTGTCATATTTCTAATACTGACTCTGCCTTATGCCTTTCTGAAGTGAAATCGGAGCCTTCTATTTGTTTTTGTGTTGATTTCCCTAGTCCTGTGGGATGCTATCAAAAGTCACTCATTTACTGAGAAAATTTTGGGTTAGAGATTGCTACAGAGGCCCATTCTGTTGCCTCTGCAGCTATCTAGCTCAGATTTTGCTATGTCACTATCAGATGAACATCACTAGCCAGGCCCAAAATTATTGCATCTAGCGTGGAAGATGTTAGCTGGTCAAGTGCCATGGGCAAGGATGGTTTCAGAGAATATACATTATAATATACATAAAAAATATGTATAAATATATATTATATACAAGATACTGTAATATCTACTACTATATAGTAGTAGATATATTAGTAGATATTTCACTAGCTTGTGAAACTTTGTAAACTTGCGAAATAGTGTACATTTTCCTGTTCTGAAGCACCTGTATCATTCTTTGCTGCAGCACCACCTGATGGGAAACAGCTACTGAACTGAAGGAGTTGGTTACTAGAATTGTAAAGCTTAGAGAGTTCATAAGCAGTCTTGTATGGTGTCGAAGCTCATCCCCAGAGAAACAGTATGCTTTGTTTCTCTTTGGAAGTATTAATTTCAAACTACCTCCCATCTTTTTTTAACTTGTTTAACTGCTGCTCTTCATCCTTCAGGGAAAGACTCTCGTCTCCTTGTCTTCAGGCTCAGTGCTCTCCAAAAAGATATAGAAACAAAGCAAATGATAAGAAGCAAATACGACTGCAGAGAAAATAAACTGGAGAGAACAAAAGGTAATTTTATTATCCTGTGTTAGAAACATGCACTGTGGTATGATGCCTGTAGTTGCCGAGGGCTTATTAGCTTCCTTGAGGCAGTTGTAGGTGTTCACCTTTATTTTTTTTCTCTGGACAGTCAGTTCAAACTTTGTTAAACTTATGTGTGAAACTAAGTCTGGTATAGTCCAGCATGACATTTTAGAACTTTGTAAAAATATCATGTTACTTGGCAATCACTGCTGATGAAAAGCTCTAGAGAAAAATAGGTATGTTGCTTTCAGGATTGAGGGGTATGAGAAGAATTATGCAGGGATGTGAGACTGAAATGAAGGGCTTTTTAAGGTGGAGGAACACTGGCAAGCCTCCCTTAAATAGCAGTGCTTAGATTAGTTTGGGTGTTGGTGATTATTTTAGTAGACATAAACATTTTCTGGTCTTCAGAAGCAAGCTGCATTGGAAAGTTGGAACCTGCAGAATAATGAAAATCCAAGTATCTAGTCTTGCAAAAGGAGTAAGGGGAAAAATAGATTTCAAAAGTCATAGCTTTTTTTGTTTTTTCTAGAAGCTAATGTTATCCTGTTGCGAGGTTTGTAATTCTGTGGTGCCAAGTCAAGCATCAGAGCCCCGTTGTACTAATCATTATACAAATACAGAACAAAAAACGCAGACCCTATCCCAAACACTTACAATCTAGAGCATTATTTCCTCAGGCTGCCATTTGTATGCCATTAATACTCACCATGGCAGTGAACTGAGGATTGTTGTGGCTATTCGGAACAAACTACTTCTCGTCACAAAGAAACATAATCCACGCAACATTTTAACCAGCAGTTCTCTGCTATCATCATCTGAATCTCCAGTAGAGGAGTTCCAGTACATTCGGGTATGTGTAATCTAATCACTAATTACCTTAACAGTCTAGGCAGCACTTGGGTGGGGAGGGAGGGGAAGACAAAGAGCATGCATTTTTATCTTCCTGAACCTTCAGACAAATAAAAGTGAGAAGCCATATGATGGAGTTCCATCATATATATGCCAAACAAATACTTCAGATTTTTTTAGTTAAGTTTCTGCTTGTTCTTTATCATGTTTCTGTGCTTAGAGCACATTCTTTTAAATTCATGGAGTACCTTCAGTACCCACAGTAGGAGCTTGAAAAAGAATGATTCTGTTATTTACATTGTAGGAAATATGCCTGTCTGACCCTCCAGTGGTTGTGACACTAGTGGATGGACCTACTGGAGACAGTGACAATATGATCTGTGTAGCATATCGGCATCAGTTTGATTTAGTTAATGAGAGTACTGGGGAGTCCTATAGATTGCATCACGTTGAAACAAACAAGGTAAGTTTTAATCATTGAAACTATTTTCCTGCAACACTACACTGAATGTAATTTCTTGCAGACTCAGCATCCTGTGCTGACCTCCTGGGAGTGTAATTTTTGGAGATCCTCATGTGTCTTACTTTTCACTTCTATAACCCCTGCTTTAGGGCACTCTGAGATATTTGTTCCTTTTGGGATACACAATAATAATCACTCCCAAGAGAGGTAGTTACAAGGTATGACACGTTAGGAAGGAGCCTGTGTTTCAGGCTCTGGAATATCACTGTCAGCATAAATTTGTTTTTCTTTTTTCTTAGTCAGTATTTTGCTTTTTGCTTCTTCTTTGTGGTCTCGGTGTTTTATTGTTTTAAGAAATAGCAGCAAAATAACTTCAGTTGTTGGACACCAGTACCTCATTCAGATTTGCCTATTTGCATTTACTAAGGCTAAAATATTTACATGTTGCTTTTAGTTCTATTTAAGAAACCGCTGCTCAGTCAACTAGTAAATTAACTGAATCTTTCTAAGACTTAGGGTTGGGATTTAAGCAAATGTCCTGATTTTCAGAAAAGATCTCCAATATTTCCTGCTGCTGGGAAGATAATGATCTTCAGTGTCTCTGAAAATCAGATAATTTTGTTTCTAAATATGGATGTGGACATACAGCTTTAGTCAAAAAAAAAAAAAAAAGGAGGAAGACTTTGCACAGTTAATCTTCTGTTGTTGTTTTTCACTGACTCTCTTCCTCATAATTAGATAAGAGACTACTCTTTTCATTTGATGGTTCTCGTTGATAGGTTATTTTCTTTTTAAATCACCTGTATTTTTATTCAGATCTGATGATGAAGAGGTTTGGTACTCCTAGCATGGGTGATAACAGTGTAAACTTCTCCACAGCACTGGAAATCTGTCTTAATCTGGATGGGGAGGAGCTACAAGTAAAGAATGGGGATGGAGAAGTACACTGCCACCACCACCCATTCCCTGTGTTCCTCTTCTCCCCAGGAATCCTTATTTCCTTCGAGAACACAAGCAAAGCAGACAATTAATACGAGCTGAGCCAGTGATTTTTCTGATGTTGAGATGGGACACAAAATTATTTCCATGTGTAACAGAGCAGAAGTGGCTTTCAGTCACTACAAAGGTTGGGTCAAAATGCATTTGGTATAGATATAGAAACTTCCAGGTCTCTTTAACAGTTCTTGACCAAGACAGTAATCTTAAATCAAGAGGTGAACATCTAGCTTATTGTACAAAAGGAAAGTCAAAGAACTGCTATTGATGGAATCTGTCTCCAGCACCTCTCCCTGCCCAAGTAGTAAATATTGTGGTCTGGGAAGCACTTGTCTAATGTAATCCTACATATTTCACTAATAAGGTCTCACTTCCTGAGCAGATACCCTACTTTTTATGGCTGGTTTGGGTTTATTAATCTAACTGTAAAAGACAAGTACAGAGTTGAAATACAAGAATTTTTGTAGCCTATGCTATGTAAAAAAATACTGTGATTTATCCAGCATTGGTTCTCAAGTTTCTAAATTCAGCCTATTAGTAATCCTTAAGTACATCCCTATCAATTTCTGCAAGTTAGTCATTTCGAACCAGTACTTGGCGCTTCTGATCTTTCTGCTAGTCATGATGTGCAATGCAGCTTTTTGGATTTCACTTTTTGAAAAGAATTATTATTTTTAGCATATCACGTTGATTCACAGCTGTCCTGAAATCACCCCATTTCCCAAAATTCATATTGCCAAAGAAGTTATGTAAGTTTTTATTGCTTTATAGTGTTGATGTGGTATTGAATATTCACTACTGTACAGAACTGAATACAAAAGAAATTTATTTCCGTACTGAGAGCATCCTGAAAATTAATCACAAAGAGGCTGCATTTGAAAAATTAATTTTGTTTGTTTGTTTGTTTTTATATCTGTAGTTGTGCACTCCCCCAACTGATTGTATTGCTTGTTAGTCAAAACCTGGTTGTAATAACCTCAGTATCCTCTGCCTGTTCATTACCCTTGCCCATTATCATTACAGGTTAATTTTGTTGCAGCTATTGATGTATATGAAGATGGTGAAGCTGGCCTACTGTTGTGTTATAACTGTAAGTATTTAGGAAAGACTGAAAATGGTAATACCTCAATCTGCATATGTAATTCCTTTTTCACTGGAGTCTAGATCTGTATTTTAACAAAGTTCAGTGTTTCATGGGAAGTTTTTCAATATATGTTCTCTTGAATTTAAATGTGTATTAGACTAGAAATTGAAGTATTATTTTATTGCAGGGTATGTTGAATTTAGACATACTAGCTGTTAGGTTTTAATTTCAGGTATATCTATAAATTTATAGATGTCACTATCTTACTCACAAAAGTCCTATTTCTTCAGATCTAGTTCATTCTTTAGGTAGTTACACACTTACTAGGTGTTTTCAGGACATGTACGATTTAGTATTCCACCCCTTTTTCCTCTGTGTGCTGTCCCATTCTGTCTTTGTGCTTTTTCTTCCACATGCTTCTTGGCACTGTTGCGTTATTTCATTGTAATTCTCTCAATCTCCTTTTATAAAATGGCCTTGGATATAACACACGTATGCTCTTCTCTGTAGCACACAGGTACTTTTTCTTCTGATCCTCATGAAAATAGGAGATCTTGGCATGAAGCAGCCTTTTTAGGCAGTGCTGAAGGACAAGGCACGGCTTTCACTGTTGCAGAAGGCGTGTCCTGTTTGCCTCTTCAAAGTGACCATTGATGGAGACAGGATAAATACACCTGTGTTTCAGCACTAGCTATCATTTTGGTACCACGGAGCAAGTTTTAAGTGTCTCTAAACTGTATCTTTCTATGCTCTGTGAGGCCTTCTTGGTTCTGGTTGCTTGCCAGATCCAACCTGGTTCTGGTTCATTTAGCACTGCTTCAGAACTAAAAAGCTATCTGGCAGAGCATAGTAAATTCCCACCTATATTTCTGCATGGGCTCAGTTCCCCTTTAGTAGACCCATTGCTGAGCCAAAGCTAACAAACTTAGCTGATCTTAAAATTACAGTAAAGGTGCTGCATAGGCTTGCAGCAACCTGAATTCCTATTTCTAGGACAGCGTCACAGGGAAACCTACATTTGTTCTTTAGAGAGTTTTATAATTCTGAAACGATCATCATAGAACAAATCCGAAAACACAGGATTTGGCAGTGTCTTAAGTTTGTATTTAGCAAAATACCTGCAATACATTTCTGGATATAAACTTTGATTTGGTCTAAGGACATCAATTATAGGGAAAAAAACCAGAATTTTGCCTAAAAAATAGAAAAGAGCTGGAAGCAGCATGTATTTGAGAGGGTCGTAAATGTTTACCTGGAGCCCCCAGTACGCTCATATGAGCTTGTCAAGAAAAAAAGATGATTGCAATTGCATCTCGTCTTTAAGCTTTCATATTTGCTGATACAACTTCTCAAGTCCTGAACTTCAATAGAAGTTTGATCAGCACTAGTGCATGTGTTAAAAGAAAAATCAGTTGGTAGTAGAAGGTTAAGTTCCCCATTATCTAGATCTATCAAATTAAAAACTCAGAATTGCACTGCCAGTAAGCAGCTATATAAGCCAGCATTCATGTCTGACTTGTAGAAAGACTGTTAATTTCAGAATCATTGGACTTGAACCTACTTCTTAGCTGCTCTAAAAGATATGTGATTAATGAAATCTTGGTGTCTGTAATATCCTGTCTGTATAACAGTCTTCAAAGAATGTAAACAGCAGCATATGGCTGCTTGAAGGGCAATGAGGTACAGTTCTGCTGACACTGCTTTCTGAATTTTTCTTGCCTATTCCTCTATCCATAGACAAGGTAAAGAAATGATAACTGTTGAAACAGAGTAATACTTACTTTGTGAAATATGACAACTTATTAAAATGTAGATCTTTTATTTTCATCTTTCAAGTGCTGTGTTCACAGAGGAAGCACATTTCCCTTATCTATTTAAATATAGAGGGACGTCTGCATAAATGCTCGATTATGTATGTAATGCCTGCACTTCTGCAAAATCTGCCTATAAAGTTAGTGTTTGTCACTTGCAGTGTAAGGTGATGGATACTTCTTTTTTCTTTTTTGTTACAGATGTTTGCCAATACAGAAAGGTATATCCTTTCAATGGAGGTTCTCCACTGATCCAGCCATCAGCTTATGACTTCCACTTCAGCTGGAATCAAGTTCCTTATGCCGTTGGTAAGAAAATGTCTCTTTTTACTAGATGGCTGTACTTTTCATTACCATTTAGGCTTGCACTTCACTGTTAGTGGAAATACTATGTATGTGTGCTAGGAATAAGTATGTTACATTCATAATGCCACTTTAGCTAAGTTTCTGCATATGATAATTTTAAAAAGTGGAGCCTTGGTGCCAAGTTCTTCCTTTGCTGAACCTTTTTTTTCTTTCTCTTTTTTCTGGTTTTAATTTTCCATTCAGTCTTTGTTCTGCCAGGCATGGAGAGTGAAGTTTTCTTCAGGCTTGATGTAGCTTAATGTCCATCAGTATGTTAGACAACCCTTTCCATAGGAAAGGGAGATGCCAGAAGAGGTCAAATACTCAAGAACAGTTTTCATGGAGCATCCAAGAAACATTTACATTAACCATTTTTCCTTGCCAAATAATTTTTATTTCATTGCAGTCTGTGCTTTCCCTTATATCCTTGCCTTCACTACTGATTCCATTGAGATCCGATTAGTGGTGAATGGAAACTTAGTCCACACAGCAGTTGTACCTGAGCTTCAACTTGTAGCATCAAGGGTAAGACACAGGAAAATCAATGTTTGACTATTTCTGTGACATGTTGTGATCTAATTCACAAAAAACAACCAACCAAACCTAAACTTGTGCTACTTGATTTGTGGTAACTGTTCATCTGTGTGCTCTTAGTTTATATCAAGTACAAAGCGAATCAGAATTGATATCACTGTCCTTTATTGCTAACCGTAATGCAGATCTGAGATATTTCACTGTTTATGGGCAAAGCTATCCTCAACATCACAGATGTTTCCTCCTCTTAGAGTGGGTTAACCTTTCCATGACCAACCCTAGCTCACTTAGCAGCAATACAGCAGTAGTGGCAATAGAACATAGTGGACAAACATTTGAGCTCTTACTCAGAAGATGGTTAAGAAAGTCTCGCTGTACTAATGAGGAGTTATTTGTCATTTCAGTCAGATATTTATTTTAAAGCTACTGCTGCAGTAAGTGGATCATCTGACAGCAGCTCTAAGGAAATGAGTTCAAGGAGTTCTCCTCAAACGCCGACAGCTTATGACATGCCAGAGTGTCCTCTTTCTTCTGTAGAAGGTAACATGGTTTCCAGGCAGCTTGAATAATGATCTCTGATCATTCCAACAGCTATCACATCTTAGTGCAGCTGATCATTAGTAAGATAAAATTGATCAGGTAAAAGATTTTGAGTACCTAGTTGGGAGTCTGGAAGATAGAGATTTTCCGTTTATCCACAGATATGAAGCACCTGGCTGAGCTTTTGCCCCATGGTATCTCTTCTGAATGCATGGTAGCAGTGTTTTAAAGAAATCATTTCTGTAGGAGGCGAGGAATTAAGCTTTAGTAGCTTGATGAATCTTTTGGCAATATGGCCAAGACTAATAATGCAAAAACAGGTATAAAATTGTGGAAAACTTGAGATTGCACATACACCATTCCTGTCATTTAAGAAAAGCTAAACTACCACTGGATGGTTAAAGCTTTTCTGCAAACCAAAAGTAAGAAGTAGTTTTACCCTTGAAAGAGTTTGCACAGTCAATTTACTGTAACATGATCTGTGAACAATCAGTCTGTAAGGGAACAATAATGGAGAAACAAGGGAACATCCACTAGATAATGCAAGATGTATGTATCTTCACTTAAATCTGCTGCTGCACTGTTGGCAGAAGGGGAAAGGAGAAAGGAATCATAATTTCAGTTTTTAAAAGGCAGTGCTATTGATGGTAAGTTGCGGGGTTTTTTTCTAGGCATTAGGAAAACACGTGGTATTTTATGTCACCTAAGAAGAGGAGCCGTAATTTAAACAACTTGGAATCTAGGCTCCAATATACTTGCAACATATTAAAATACATGTGGAATATTGCACAGAGTGCAGAGTCATGATGTAATAGTCAGAATACCAGCCTCGGGAGATGTAAATTTACTTCCTAGTTCCACTGCTGATTCATCGCATCACCAAGAGTCAGTCTTTTTCTCTCTAAGTCAAATTGCAAGTCTGCACAATGTGGTTTTATTTATTCCTCCTCCTCCCCTGTTTATATTGAAAGATCTCTGGGGCAAGAAAGATCATCTTTATTTGAGTTAAAAAGCACCCAGCACAAGTATAACTTTATGTTTGGAAGTATTAAAAACGGATACTATTATGAAAGTGTAACATTGTTTTTTCCTTTCGTGTTTCAGGTGAAGTTCCATGCAAAAACCTGTACAAAATTCCTCTCAGTAATCTAGTTGGGCGAAGCATTGAACGACCTCTGAAGTCACCTTTGGCTCCCAAGGTCATCACTACTACAACATGCAGTGGCATTGCCTCTCTTCCAGTTACTCACTCGCTATCCTTATCTCGTATGGAAATTAAAGAAATCGCAAGCAGAACACGTAAAGAATTGCTGGGTAAACTCTCCTCATTCTTCAGTGTACATATCAATTGCTAAGTATATAATTTCTAATCTTTGGACCATCATGGTCAGATTTGTAACTTGCAACCAGTATTCATAAATAAGTAGTATAAACAAACAAATGAAACTGTGAGAAAATATTATTTGCAAATAGTCTAGCCAGTGTCTGATCACATATAAGGTAACCATATTCTAAGCCAGGTGGAAACTATTTAGTTAAAAATGGAAACCAGTGACAGATACATTAACATTTTCATGAATGCTTTATTTTCTGTTGAGAGGATTAAGTCTTTTATTCCTTTATTGAGGCCTCTTGGATGAGCCTATACCCAAGACAGAAAGTGCACAGAAGCAAAAAAAGGTTCCTCGAAGACAGTCAGACCCCAAGCAGGGAGCAGTAAGATCAACTAGTAGTGACAGGTAAATACACTGGCTTTAAAAAAGAACCTAAGTTAGACTGTAAATGTTTTCAGAATTCATTGTTCATGCTTATCTCAGTTGGCATGGGGCTGACTGAGACCTTTGTATACCAATATGAATTTCATGCTAATGTGTTTGTTGGAGTATCTAAATACTGTAAGTACAGAAACGATTATATTTTTTGCTAAAGACATGTTAATGAGCAAAGCAAGACTAAATGGGATTTTGTGGGTACCTGCTGCAGTTGAGCCTGTCATTAGGATTTGGACTACTAGATATGCACTGTGCAGGCTTGCTTGCTGTTTTCTTTGTATGCTCTTGTGTTGCTATTTCCAGAATAAATTTTGTGAAGAAACACCATAGCATTTGTCTGTTTGGCTCTGCTTACCTGACCCCACTGCCATTCTCATTTTCACTGTGTTTGTGTAGTGTAGTGGCAGAATTCAGCCAAGATATAGTAGACTGAGATTAACAAAACAAACAAAAAATCTGCTACAATGTAAAACCATGTTTGATTTGTTTCACTATTTGGAAATTATTTGGGCGGGGGGCTTCATTAACATTGCTTATTAATGATTTTCAGTAGAGTAAAAACAGAGAGGGACTCAGTTTTAATGGTCTGTCTCTGTCTTTAGGATAACTTGATTGAATCTAGAAATAGCCATTGATCCTACTTGCTCTGATCTGTGCATTTTTTTACTAAATTTTGTCTTCCTCTTTGCAGGATAATCTCAGGCTCTTTTGAAAGCTATTCTGAAGGTCGTCATCTTTCTACTAGTTCAGATCCTGATACTTTAGCAAACAGGGAAGAGACCTCACCACCTAGCTATCCATTTCAGCTGATTTCTTTATATGATGAAGACATCATCGACTTGAAGTGAAGACAGTCATAAAACCTTTCTTCCTTACTTCACATTTTCTTACAACTCCATGAGCTCTATGGGAATGTCACAAACACTGCTTCTAGTGGTAAAATGTGGCTGGAAGTATTGGTGATTAATCTTTATAGAACCCATGTTGTTCTGGCTAGCTCAGCCTGATTTGATGATGCTTGTATCTTTGACATAGGTATGTTTTCTTTTCTCAGTTAATGAACCATTACTTTTTGTGGCATTCTAAGAGTAGGTAATGTAAAATCTCTCTCAATGAGAGATTTAGGCTGAAGCTGAAGTAAATAAAAAGTGTTACTTGTTCTGAGCTTCTTACAATGTGAGGTACCTGAATGACATTCAGCTAAGTTAATCACTGTTATTACTATCATGAGTTGTTTTAGAACAGTGTGTGTCATGTGGGAAGAGGAATTTTATAACAACAATTGCTCCTTTTGGTTTTTCAGTCTTTAAAAAAAGAAACAAAACAACAACAAAAAAAGGCTTGCAGGCAAGGTCTTTCCAAACAGTGTAGTCTGTCTTTGAAGTGATGCAGCTATGGTATGTACACTGAAGAATCAAGGATGTTCTATAAATATCAGGTAAGATATGAAGATGCTGCTTTCTTTGCTCTGGCCTGTCCATGTACATTTTTCAGAGAAACTTGAAAACTGTTTTGGCATGAAGAATCCTTGAGCAGAGAGACTTTTTATAGAAAACCCAAACTTTCAAAATATTCCTTAAGAATTGGAAATAAATAAATAAACCCAACCCAACCCAACTGTATTTTTCCATCTGCTGGAAAACTTATTGTAGTGCACCTACAGATTTTCTCATTACAGGCAGAAGAGCCAACCCCTGATTTTCTTTCTGACTACGCAAAGATTCCTATGCAGGCATCAGAATTAGCTGTTGTCTGCTCTTGCACCAACAGTGTAAGTCATTGTTCCAGATAATCATATTTTTCTAACTGGATCCAGACTGATATTTCACTGCTAAAAAGCTAGTTTTCTATGATGAAATAGTCATCTTAGATCTTTTATTATGTTAAAAGACAGGTATTTTTTTTAATCTTTTCCTCTGTGCCAAAAATAAATTTTTAACAGTATTTTGAAAGGGTTTTGTTTTGTTTGGGGTTTTTTTTGTTGTTTGGTTGGGTTTTGGGTTTGTTTTTTTTTTTTTTTTTTTTCTTTTCATGCAAGCGTGATGCTTCCAGGCTCTTTATATATGAAGATTTTAGCTTCATTAGCAAGTATTTCTTGTTCTGTATGTAGAAATGCTTCTGTACCCTTGATTTTATTTTGGAATACCATTCATGTGTCATGATTTCACTTTCTGTCCAAGCATGACCATCTGGAGATTTGTGCCTTTTGCTTCGGTCTGTCTGAATGTAAAACTGTTTTTGCAAAGTATTTTTTGCCCAGTTTATTGTATGTAATGGCTTAATTGCTCCACTTAAGAAAATATGCAAGGCCTTGTCCGGAAGGATCATTTCTTACTCTCAGTTGGAGTGGATGATCAAGGAAAGAATCAATATTTTCAACAGTAATTAATCTAGGAGCAGAAGCAGTATTAACCAGTGACTGCTATTACTTTAGTATTTTTGCACGCATAGATGTGTGGGGTGAACCTTAATAAGCATCTAAAAGGAAGTGCCAGCTCAAAGTCTTTGCAAGAGCTTGTAATTCTTTTTGAGAATGTTATTTCCAGAGATTGTGTTAATTTACACTGTCCTATTTATCTAGGCAGCTAAGGTTTAAAAAAGTCAATCTGAAAGTATCATGTGGTGCTTATTCTCCTGGAAGTTGTAAACACTTCTATGGACTTATAGAATCCATTTTAGGGAGCATGGCTTGCACTTTGCTATTTTTAGAAAGCAAAAGCATCACCTTTTTCCATAAATGGACTTATTGATGTAGTATTTAATTTTTGTTATGTGAGTGTTTTAGAAGACTGTACCAGTGTGTTGCAAAACTGGGGCTTTAGTTAGAATACAATTTTAACTGGAAACTTTGCAGTATTAGGGTATCAGATTTGAAATATACTGCAGATGTTCACCTGTGCTATTCTAGTATGATTTAACATGACTAAACCATAGTTCGATAGCAGTTGAAGCAATATATGAAGATTTTAAAACTTGTTTTGTAGAACCATAACAAACCACTTGCTTAGGTATCCTGAAAGACAAGCCTTAGAGATGGAGCATGAGGGACATAAAGAAGAATGAGGAAAGCTTGACAGAAAGCTTGACCATTGGAAATGATGGTAGTCAGGATGCATATAGATGTGGCATTTATGTCATAACCGAGACATGATTATAGAAAGAGGGGCCATAAAGCAAGGCTTACTTTCTTTAACCAGAATGACACCAGTGGCTATAAAGTATTGCTGTAAAGTAAGAGAGTGTGTGAGAACCTTTGAAGGTCTGCCTGTAATCACAGCATTGATGACATCTAACAAATACTAAGAAACAGCAAAAGGACTATGAGGAGTACAGGTTAAATTTGATTGCTTAAGCTAGACAAAACCAGACAAGGTTAGCTTCATGGTACTTAATCTGGAACAGGATGTTGGTATAGTTTTAAGAGGGAAGCCCAGCAACTGCCCCCCACCCCCCCACCTGAATTTTATGCTATTGCTTGACTTAATGGGTCAGGTGCAAGCTGTTACACAGGTCACAATGGGATCTACAAGACATAACAGACTAATACTCATATTGGACAGGAAGGATCTTAACCCTGGAAAAAAATTACCTGTCTTCATTCCTAATGTATGCAGTAAGTGCCTTAACAAGGCTGCCACTTCTTCAGTTTCTGCTTCTGTAATTAATCAGCGTGTCTTGCAGGGGTGTAGGGATAATATTAGACCTAGCAAAAGAAGTTGGGAGGCATGAGGCAACATTAGTTTGGTTTATATGACACCTAGAGATGGTAGCTGAGGCTTTAGGGTCATGTATATAGTTTACAACCTACTTACTGTACAAGAGCAGCCCAGAGGATAGGTAGAAGGTAGACAACATGGTAAAAATTTTGTTTAACACAAGCAACAAGAACCAAATTCTGTGAAGGTCTTTATCACATTTATTGTATCAAAAGGCAAAATATCACACAATAATGTGAAATTGCTGGCATAACTGGACAAATATCCACTGTACTAGGATGTAGTTTCTGTGGGCTCTTGACAGTCTCATCAGACTGCCATGAGTTACGTGCCTCTTAGTGTGATGAGTTGGCATCCTCTGAACTAACTTCTAGTCATTGTTTCTCTCAAACTGTTGTCTTAGATCCATACCATTCAGACTGCTAATTAAAATCAAAACAAGCCAGCTGGTGGTATTGATATATAAGCTTTTGTGCATCATTTATAAAGGACAAGGATTTTGTACACCTATGCAACCTCTCCTGCTTCAGACTGGTGTCAAATGACAAGGCTTGTTGGAAGGCTACTGGGATGGACAGCTATACTGTTGTTCACTCCAGCCTTAGAGCCATGTTGTTTCCCTTCTGCTTTTCCAGCATGCGTGTGCAGCTACTCATTAAAACTCAGAAAGTAGTCTTGGGCAAAAATTGGAGCCATGTCCACCCTAAGCACAATCCTTACTACTTCCACATCTTATGCTAAAGCTGCCTTTAGCCTGCATTCTTGATGTTGGCTGACCATCTCATAGATGAGAGAAGATACAATCTTTGATTCTACAGTTTGGGCTTTAGGAACTGTTGCAGACTAATAATCATTTCTGTCCAGCGTGCCCTTCTAGTGGCAACGCAGTGCACAAAAATTTTATAAATGTTTGAAAGTAACAAAATACTTCTCTCTAAGGAGAGAATAAAGACCCACATGCAATTTGAAAGGGCTAGGTTATATTCATGGTATTGAGAGATCTGGACTCTAGGTTGAACAGATGTATGGATACCTTCGGTTACCTGGTATGCAAGGATCAAGTATGGCCTGTTCTGATAACACTCCTTTCCTGGTTTGGAGCTGGGAGGGTGGGGTTTCTTTGGTTTGGTTTGGTTTCTTGGGAGGCAGGGGAGGTGTTTGGGTGTTGTTGTTGTTTGGTGTTTGGCGTATTTTTTGTGATGCATAACATACACGAGGCAAGTGGCACCCAGAATGAATAGCAGGTTTGCTGTCTGCTTTCATGTGACTATTTCTATACATGTCCAAGCATTTGTAATTGATTGGTAGATTCAAATTAAAATATGTATGTTTTGGGGTTTTTTTTTGGTTTGGTGTTTGTTTTTTTTTTTTTTAATACTAGGCCTGTCAACTGAGTAAGTTTTTAAACAGGGCAGGGGACAGGTACCACCCACATGAACTATAACACTATTACATAACCAGTTACATATGGTTAAGGTTGCTGCTTCTGACATCTGCTGTTGTACATATATTTGACCAAGCCATGGATTCAAGCTCATGCATGTTTTCCTAAAGGTGTGGGTCTATAACTTGTCATTGCAGATGCAGTAGCTTTTCTAGAACTGTTTGCTTAGTCTGCATTTGAAATTAAAAACCACATCCAAACCCCCAAAATTATATATGTATATACATATGTATGTATACACATACATACGTGTATATATTTGTAACTTCTACCACAAGTTTCAAGGGATTAAAAGTCCTAAGCATATATAGGAATCTGAAGTAATGTGATCTTCTGGGGGGGGTGCGGGCAGGAATTAAGAATCATTTTTTGCTGTCTTCTCTGTATGAAAATGTGTACCCTAGTATTGTCATTATTAACAATTTGATGTCATGGTTCATATGCACAGTGCTTGCTAATTCTGTTAAAGCGGTATTTTCTCAGGTAGGCTTAGCCTGATTTTGCAGAGGAATAAATTATATCCTGAAAACTTCTTATTAACAATACAGGAAAGCTTATATAACAGTACGCAGCAAACATCTGTACTTGCATGCAGGTTAGAAAGTATTTTTACCCTTACTCATTGAGCACAGCAACTTCACCACCCTGTATACTGCCTAGCTTCTTCACTTTGTTGCTGACCTGCAACTGACTGACTCCTGTTTGCTACTGGAAATCATGACATTAGCACATGATTTAAAGATAAAATTTAAGAGATTATTTTCTGCATATTTATTTATAGCTCTCTTTATTAGGTATTCATCTGGTTGAATGGAAAATGTTATGTCTCTAAAGGTTTATGCAAAAAGTGTTATCAACCTGGAATGTCAGCTGCTCTGTAATTTAATAATTGCATATTGTTAAGACTGTTGCTACGTTTGTGATCAAAAACTCTATCTACCACTTGTCTTAAATGCCAATGTATTACCATTGTTTTTAATGTCATGTGATAGTGTATATGGTTTGTGTTTCAGATGTGACATCCAAATAGAAACAGTCCTATCACAGCTGGAACTGTTTTAAGTGCCATTTATCACCTTTGTGAAGGAGTAACATATGATTTATTCCTTCATATGTAATATACCATAAATTTGACATCACTTCTTTCTTTCACACATGCAGAACTAATGCCTTTTCCAAATTTGGTTCATCAGACAAGAAATTATAAAAGACAGGAGGTAGTACACTATTGCAGACAGCTCTGGATTACTGTTTCCATTTGAGTTCTCTAGAAATCTTGTTTCAGAGATGTCATTCATTTAAGTAAGTGCTGTATCATACCTGTGACACTGGTGTTTGTTGTCTTACGCATTACCCATCTTTGATAAGAACTATATCCAGCATTGGTTTGTGTTTCCAGGTATCGTTTAGACTTTCAGAGACCTGCTCCAGTTGGTGATCTTTACCCCTTAAATTAACACTACAAAAGATAGTTTTTTCTCCTTTTCTGACTAAGAGTATATTCCTGCTGTCTCCAAGACCTTGTAATTCCTTTTGAAAAGCAATGCTCTTTCTTGAATTCTAAAATACATTCTCTTAAGAGCTACAACCCTTCTTGTGATTTAAATGCATTCCTAGCACCCTTGACAACAATAGAAAAAAATAATGGCAACTTTTAACACTTAACACCCATGAAAGCCAAGCATTCATCGCCAGTTGGGACTGAGACTTGTTCTGTGCTCAGGCATCCCAAAAATAGTTAATAGCAACACAAAGATAAAGTACTGCAGTCTGACATTAACATTAGCCAGGCTACATCATTCATTTCTTCACTGTAACATGTACCATAAGGGAAAGATAAAGCAGACCATGGAAATCTTACTTATTTACAAAATTAGATCTTAAATTACATCTTAGAAAAAAGATACTGGCCAATACATTTAACGTTCTTACTTGGCCATTATAGTGAGTCTGCTCTAGGTGAAAAGGACACAGATATTGAAGAAAAAGAGTACGTCCAAGACTTGCACAAGGGAGATTTACTACAGGGAGTACGCAGAAGTGTATGCAGATCCCCATACATACTTTTTTAAAAAGCAGAATTCAGGTTTTACAAAACTCATTAAAATTATTTGATGGCAAGTTTAGTAACTGAGCTATCTGCCATGTGATGCGGTTGATTTCAACCATAGCACCATAATTCATGATATGAAGGTTTCATATCAACATAAAAAGCCTTAGGATCAAGATCTTCTGAAGTAGGCCTCAATTTGTTCCAGGGTCTGTCCTTTTGTTTCAGGAACATAAAAGGCTGTAAAAGTTACATTGAGGCAGCAGAATGCAGAGAAGAGCCAGAAGGTGCCAGAGGATGTTAAGAAACCCTGAGGGAAGGGAAACAACAAAACCCACATTATTACAGCTCACTACTGCACAATTACAGTTCTGTATTGCCAGAGAAGACTATGGCTCAAGGCTCTCTCAGGAGCATCTTTAATAAATTTCCCTATGAAAAGAAAGTTCAGATTGTAGTTTATGCTGCTTACTATAAAATCATGAAATTCTTTGGTTACCAAGAAGGCCATAACCCAGTTTGTTAACACACAAACACCACTCAATATGCCTCTAGCTTTAAGTGGGAAGATTTCAGATATCACCAGCCATGGAACAGGACCCCAGCCAAGGGCAAAACCTGCAATTACATACAGAAGAGAATAAATGCAAGTACATATTAAAGGGAAGACTGAATGATGCACAAGTTAGTCAAGAAAGGGGGATGCAGTTTTCACTTGACTCCTGGATGATACCAAAAACAGTACCTCTACCAGAAGGAAAGAGCATAAATTATTTTAGGGCAGCATGATCAAACCTAGCACATTTTACTTAACAAGCAGAACTTCTTGCCATGAAATCTCTGAACACCATGGTAAGCTTAAAAACTGACCTTGTTTCTAACAGCTGCTGCCTTGTACCACCACAGAATTCAGTGTGGCTCAGACAGCAACAAAGACTGTTTTTTCCATTAACGACTGTAAAACAGTTTAACCTGAGCAATTACTATTAGCACAAGGAGGTATAAATTCATTTTCTAGGAAACTGGCTTTACTAAGCTGCTAGCTCTATCACCAGGGTTGTGACCCCCCAGCCCAACAGTGCAGTATACTCTGAAAAGGCCTGTCAAAGATGTCACTCATCTCCATTCATCAATAATGTGACAAAATGGAACAAAATTGTCATATTCATCAGAAAGTTTGAGTTTTGTGTAATGGCTAGTTAGAAGCACGTTCCTCTTACCAGCAACGAAGAGCCCTAGGCTCACTACTGCAAGCCAGGATATGCCACTTTCTGTTCCTGGGGATGCTGAATTTAGAGTGAACCATGTATCAGGATTTGATGAGTTGTTTTGATTTGAAAGGACCATTTTAAAGTAAAGCCCAAACAATGCAGTACTGAGCGCCATGATTATCCCTGAAAAGTAAGCAATAACCCAAGTTGTCACTGGTTGCCAGTTGGGTATTCTTCTGAGAAACAGAACATAGTTGGTCAGCCAAATACAAGGTATGCTGGCCCTCACATAAGTGTTTCTTAAAAGATACTGTTCTTGGAAATAAATACCGGCCTTGACAGGAGTGAAAGATGCCGGACAAGCATTCTAAACACTAGCCAAACAATATTGTCTTGACAGCAGTCATTAACATTGAGTGTGCAGCACAATAACTACATTAAACAGAATTTATTTTATTTAGCAGATTTACTTGTAAAGTCTAAATTTTTAACTATAGTCTTACATAACTAAACACCACAATGTGCCATGAAAATAGCAGCAGCCATGGAGAAATTACTTTGAAATAGCCATTTGTTGACAACTTGTGTATGAGAATGTATCATCACATTGAATCTCATTAAGCAGAAAAAATTATCACAGTATAAGAACTGCCTCAGTGACATAGCTGTTTCAAAATAAAATCTGGCCTGCTAAGAAGACAAAAAGATAGCCATATGGAGTTTCAAGGGGTTCCACCTACAATGTATATATAAGGTGATAGTTTCCTCTTACTAGTTTAAGTCTATAGTTATACCAAATCATAAATACAAAACCACTTAAAATGCATAAATTGCAATACTTAATTCCCCCAACACTTAAGAAACATTTTGGTACTATATATAGTAACATGTTTTACCAGATATGTAAAGCAGCACTTTTCGTCCAGTTTTATCTATGGTAAGTGCAGCCACAGCAGTGAAACACACTTGTATGGAACCCACAACAACAGAAGCCATTCTGCTGTCCTGAAATAAAGTAAGAGGTAGAGAGAATTTGCTCTTCCAGGCTGATAAGAGGATCACTTATCAAGCATTGCAAATGCATTTGTTTCATGAATCTGAAAGAAGACAAACTATGCCACAGAAATTAAGGGGGGGGGGGGGTGGCGG
>JAVJGG010000053.1:20496746-20516344 GCA_035590195.1 Aviceda cuculoides | reverse complement strand
CGGCGGCGGCTGCTGCTGCGTGCCGAAGGACGCTCCGCGCCCGGCCGCTACCTGAGGTGAGCGCCGCGGGACTCGGGCGAGCGGCGCGGCGGCTGTCGGCGGCAGCGGCGCTGGAAGTCTCCAGTCCTGGCCGCCTTGTTTGCGTGCGGAGGTATATGGGAGTGGGCGGGGGGAGCGGATCGGGCCGGCCGGACAACGCCTAGAAAAGAGCCTCGGGCGGGCAGCTGCGAGTACCCGTCTCGGGGCCTTGCAGCAGCCCTTGATTTCAGTATTAGTTACGCATGGAAGGCAACAAACGCCTTAGAGCTCGCCTACTTTTTTACTCTTAGCGAGCCTGTTAGAAATTTTCGTTTGTTTCAAAGAGAACGCATGCCTGTTAGAACAGCATAACAGCGAATATTTGCTGTTATATGTTCGCTACCATATGTGCTGAGGAAAGCTGGTAAGTGCCGTCAGCAGAAGTTACTGTATGAACTTGTGACTTGATAGGAGCAGCTGTTTCTGTGCATTTGACACCCAGAGTACCTTCTTGTGTTTCTGTCAACAATTGCATGCCATATGCAGCCTTTCATAGCGAAGACTCTACTTTTCCATAGTACTATGCCATGTTAAGAGGTGTACTCTAAGATCTTATTCTATGAAGGTAAAATGTCTGTATAGAAATAAACACGTTTTTGACTCCCACTCAGATTCCTCAATTCTTTGGGTTTGTGAGCTTCTACGAATTAAATTCAGCCAGTTATCTAATGAATGGAATTGGATCTTCCAGAGGAAATAAATAATTATGGGGTTTTAGCTGTTTCCCCGACATTTATCTAGTTAATCACTTGTCCAAGCTTATTGTAGGAACTTGAGATGCCGCAGGATAGTATAAATGCATACGGATCATGTAGTTCAGGAGGTTACAGTATTTCAAAATCTTCAGTTTAATTCTTCAGTTAATTCTTTTCATTGGAAATAAACTGAGAAAATAGGAAAAAAAGACAGGAATTAAAAAAAAAAAAGGTGTTTAGGTCAAAGCAGTGCAGACATGTCAAAACTGATACTAGACCAGCATGATCTAGTCTTTACATAAGCCAAATAGAAAGACAGCTAACATATCCTTCAACACAATTTTTCAGACATCTCTCTGTAGCTTCTTTTGAAAAAAAAAAAATACAGTTACCCGCTTTATGTTTAAAATAGTTCAGGACAAAGGTGTGAATAAGTTCTGTCAGTAACTAGCTTATAATTCTGCTTATATGCTTTGGTTTCTTCCCTTTATCAGTATAATCCATGAGTAAACTGTAAGACAGTGTTTATTTGCTATAATAGGTTTAAAACTTAAACTAACCCTTACCTTATTGGATTCAGAATTTGAAAGTGTTAACCTAGAACAAGAAGGATGTTAACATTCATAATGAATGCTAACATTCACTAGCTCCATACAATTCACTTCTAATTCTGATGTGGGACAAATGATAGTTCAAAGTGCATGCAAATGCTTAGTCCTAACCTAATGAATATTTTAAAATGCATTTGGTCACTTCAGTCTATGTGTTAACATGCCATTTGGAATACTGATGTACCAGTAATAAAGATGTGATGCTTACCTTGTTTTCTGAACGGAACTAATACAGTATTTTGATGTATCACAGGTAAATTTTTCCATAACCTTATGGAGAAAAAGGACTTTGAAGCATGGCTTGATAACATTTCTATTACATTTCTTTCTCTGACGGACTTGCAGAAAAATGAAACTCTGGATCACCTGATTAGCTTGAGTGGAGCAGTCCAGCTCAGGCACCTCTCCAATAATCTAGAGATTCTCCTCAAGAGGGACTTCCTCAAACTTCTTCCATTGGAACTTAGTTTTTATCTGTTAAAATGGCTTGATCCTCAGACCTTACTCACATGTTGCCTCGTCTCTAAGCAGTGGAATAAGGTTATAAGTGCCTGTACAGAGGTGTGGCAGACTGCATGTAAGAATTTGGGTTGGCAAATAGATGACTCTGTTCAGGATCCTCTACATTGGAAGAAGGTTTACCTAAAGGCTACTTTAAGGATGAAGCAACTGAAGGACCACGAAGCCTTTGAGACATCCTCTTTAATTGGACACAGTGCCAGAGTATATGCACTTTACTATAAAGATGGACTTCTGTGTACAGGTAGGAAGGACAGAAAACTTGTGGGTCTTATAATTCTGTGTGTGTGTGTCCCCACCCCAGCATTAATGACAATTTGCTTTTCCTTTACCAGACATATTATTTTTGTAGTCCTAATGCAGTTTAAGATGATTCAAAATTACTTTTTTTTCAATTTCTGAAACACCTGCACACTAATAAACTCATTAGTCACTTTCATAGGAAAACAAGGAGACCGATTTCTTTGTTGGTTAAAAAACCAGTAACAGCAAGTATCATGCTTCAGATTAGGAAGTCCATTTGAGAAGTATAGATATATTAGTTATCCTCTTAGAGGATAACCTGCAGTTAAAGGGACCTTGTCTGGGCTATGTGATCACTGCAGTCTCCCAAGGTGTGGCAGGAAGAGTCTGTCTTCTTCCTTGAAACGAAACAATTTCTCTGATACAGTCAGTAAGTACTTTCAGTTCTTAACATAAGTGCTTGTATGAAGACCTGTAAACTAGATTTAACCTTGCTATTAGTCTGACTTGCACATTGTAATGATAATTTCAGCTTCCTTCCTGA
Source organism: Aviceda cuculoides (assembly GCA_035590195.1). Lineage (NCBI taxonomy): Eukaryota > Metazoa > Chordata > Aves > Accipitriformes > Accipitridae > Aviceda > Aviceda cuculoides. The sequence continues at coordinate 20,513,654 of JAVJGG010000053.1, read as the reverse complement.
AGACTGCAGACTTCAAGATTTCAGTTTGAACTTAAAAATACAGCCAGAACAAATATGAAACCTTAAGTATGAAAGAATAGTAACAAAGTTACAATAAACTGCTGTCAGAGCATATTCCAAGGATTTCCCAATCACTTGAGATGACAATGCTATAGAATAAGTTGGGAATACTGGCTAAGTACTCCCACATTTGTTGGTATGTTAAGATGGTTACTAGAAACCAACTGGACTCTAGCCAGTCTTTCACTTCCTTACTCAGCAGGGAACGTAAATACATGGGAAGCAGCATTGTCAAAACTTTCTGAAAAGTGGCACACTTTTGTGCTGAAACCACCAGGAGAAACAACAGGTGTAAGAGTCCGAAGTTCTATTTGGCTCTCCAAGGCCAGCAGTCTGGACTTACTGTTATGAGTTAAAAAAAAAAAAAAAAAGAAACTTTGGGGAGAGAAACCTGAGAGTGATGTATCACGTAAAACTTCCATGTGTCTGTTTCAGTAGACACTGTCAATCAGAGGCAGTGCTGGCATCTATGGAAGGTGCTAAAAGGGTATGAGGAAACTTGAAGGCCTAGTAGCTTAATTAACATAAAAACAAGAGGCTTTGCTCTAGTGCCAAGACTTAAAACTAGTGCTTATTCCCCATTCAAGCAGCTTGAAAGTACTATTTAATGAGAAAAAGTTCAACATTGGGAAATGCAAAGCCCTGCACCTGAGGAGGAACAACTCCATGGCACCAGTATATCCTGGGGGCCACCGAGCTGGAACAGAGCTTGGCAGAAAAGACCTGTGGGTCCTGGTGGACACCAAGATGAACATGAGCCACCAACGTGCCCTTGCTGCAAAGGTGGCTAACAGTATCCTGGGCTGCTTTAGGAGTGTTGCCAGTAGGCTGAGGGAGGTGGTCCTTCCCCTCCACTCAGCACTGGCGAGGCCACACCTGGAGTACTGTGTCCAGTTCTGGGCTGCTCAGTACAAGAGAGATGTGGACACACTGGAGAGTCCAGTGAAGGGCCATGAAGATGATGAAGGGGCTGGAGCATCTCTCATATGAAGAAAGGCTGACAGACCTGGGACTTTTTATCCCAGAGAGGGCTCAGGGAGGATCTTATCAATGTACGTAAATACCTGAACTGAGGATGCAAAGAAGATGGAGCCAGGCTCTTTTCAGTGGTTCCGAGTGTCGGGACAAGAGGCAGTGGACACAAACTGAAAACACAGGAGGTTCCCTCTAAAACACTTTTTCACTGTGAGAGTGATTGAGCACAGGTTGCCCAGGGAGATTGTAGAACGTCCATCCTAGGATATATTCAAAAGCCATCTGGTCATGGTCATGAGCAAACAGCTCTAGGTGGTTCTGCTTGAGTAGGAGGGTTGGAAGAGTTGACCTCCAGAGTGCCTTCCAACCATAACCATTCTGTGGTTCCATGAAAATACTATATTTAAGACAAACATGGAAGATGAGTATAGGATTGGAAATATTATTTACTCTTTGTTTCCAATTACCCTGTTCTTTCATATTCTAGGATCAGATGACTTGTCTGCAAAACTGTGGGATGTAAGCACAGGTCAGTGCATATATGGTATCCAGACACACACTTGTGCTGCAGTGAAGTTTGATGAACAAAAGCTTGTAACAGGATCTTTTGATAACACAGTAGCCTGTTGGGAATGGAGCTCTGGGGCAAAGACACAGCATTTTAGAGGACATACTGGTGCAGGTATGTTGAACTTTTCAATTTGTAATTTCACCAGTCAAGTAACATACATCATGATCAAACAAATTATAATTTAAGTTAGCTCTTTGCACAATAGCTTTTTCTTTTTTTAGGCTCTCTCCCACGTCACCTTTTGGGGTGGTGGGGGAACCAGCCAGAACAGATCTAGATGTGTCTGCCCTTGAATAATGCCAAAGCTTAGCCATGTAGTGTTTTGCAGCTGCATGAAAATAATACTAAATGCCATGGCTATTCAGTACTTTTGAGTCTACCAAAAAGATGCAAACCCTAGGTAGCTAGGAGCACGTGGCAATAGCATTTCTTTATATACCCAGACTGGAGATGGGCTTCCTGCAAAGAGCACAATAGGACCTGGGAATCTATATTTGCATTTTCCTCATAATTAACTTCTCTGTCCTCTACTGCAAAATACCCTCAGCTCAGCTGTAGGTCTGTTCCCCTGCGAGTAATGAGATATATCAAATGTACTAATCCTGCTGGAATTGACTTACTAGAACTCTTAAAATAGGAACTAGCTTACATTATGCTTTGCCATAATCCAACCATAAAGGAACCACTGATGTACATGCTCTTAATTTGGACAAAAATCAGTAATTTTGCAGTGTAAGTTTAGGAATCCAGAGCAACAATTCACATACACAGTTCAAGAACAACAGTTAAAGCTGTAGTAGCATACAAATTTAGAGGCTACTAAATTCATGTAGAGGCTACTAGTTAATGTCTCACTTACAGAAAAACGCGTGCATAGAGACTGGTATTCCTTATTTAGTACCCTCTTTGCTTGTAGTTTTTAGTGTGGATTACAATGATGAACTTGATATTCTGGTCAGTGGCTCTGCAGACTTCACTGTGAAAGTATGGGCCTTATCAACAGGAACGTGCCTGAATACCCTTACTGGACACACAGAATGGGTCACTAAGGTGGGAATATTGATTTTTAATTAATCTTGCAAAACACTTATTTGCAGTAAGTTTGTAACATGTTCCAAATTTCTGTTTCCTAATCCTAACCCTGTACCTAGGTAGAATCTGTAGAATCTGAAGAACATCAGGAAATACCACAAAATAACATTTCAGCAGAAAAAAATACTTAAAGAAGCTATAATTAAACCTTTCAGACCATTGAAGATATTTCTATTCCAAAGCAGCTGGAATAATATTAGGAATCAGTGTTTCATTCAAAGACTAAATAAAAACAATGGTTCTGAAAGCAAGCTACTTTAAAAATTATGTAGAACTGATGGTCTTGATAACCAAAATCTGAGCATGAATAGAGTTCTGAAGTCAAGAAACAGTATTTTTCTTCCAAGTATTTCAGAACTTGGAAGGTGGGGGGGTAATTCTAGAGGCGAAGTACGTATGTTCGCTTATTAATGCAGTAAGCTGTCACTAGTGGGAACAAGAGAAGTGTATACTGTAGTTTCCCTTCAGTTACTGAAAGTATTTGTATTGCCTTTATACAAGAGTACAGTATGCAGGTTGTCAATGAAGTGAAAAATGGAAACGAAAGTTTGGTTATTTAGCAGCATCAACATAAATCATTACATCCTTCTATTACAGGTAGTTTTGCAGAAGTGCAAAGTCAAATCTCTTATGCATAGTCCTGGGGATTATATTCTCCTAAGTGCAGATAAGTATGAAATCAAGGTATGTACCGTATATCATACATATATCATTTTGGTACCCAGTGAAATAAAATGCTTGAGTGCTTTGCTGAAGCTTACAAATAATAGAAGACTTTATTTTCTCCCATATTGCCTGCTTGTAAAGTTGTGTACGAGACACGCAACTCTTTGGAAGCTAACTTTTCAATGCTTTCCTTCATGTTTAGATTTAAATGATAGCCCTACATGAATGGTAATACAAAAAGTAAGTGCTTTCAGTGCATGCCTAATGTGCTAACTTGACAGAGAAGCACTTAACTGCAAGTACTGTTACTCTTGGGGACTTTTGGGCTGGAGAGTGCTGTAAATAGTTTGTGGCTGTGGAAATGCTTCATAACTGAAACGTTGTTACATTTCTGTCCAACTGGATAGTTGATTTTTTTTGCCATTCTGTAAAGCGCCCATTTTCACTGGGATTTTTTAGGCTAGAAACAACACATACTGCAAAAGTAATGTAAGCCAAGTCACTTACAGAATTGATGTTCCTACCTAAAGGAGATAAATATTTCCGAAAAAACATGCACACATTTACCCGATGCTTAAAGAGAGACTGTGAGGCTATTTGTGTAATGGTTTATAATGTGAATGTTTTATGGTCTTAAACTGTATTTTAATTATAGATTTGGCCTATTGGAAGGGAAATAAACTGCAAGTGCTTAAAAACACTGTCCGTTTCTGAAGATCGCAGCATCTCCCTACAGCCCAGACTGCACTTTGATGGTAAATACATAGTGTGCAGTTCAGCCCTAGGATTATACCAGTGGGACTTTGCCAGCTATGATATTCTCAGGTAAGTGTTTCAGTTTAAGACTTAGTCTTCTTTAAATAAATAAGAAGTAGAACATACTGGTTTTAATAACTTACTTTAGATGTAGGCCAAAAGAATCTTGATAAAAATTTTGTAAACATCTTACTTTACACATATTGCCCAGGTTTAATTCTAATTTATCATCTGTTAATATCAATCATTTGATTGCTGTTTTGGTTTCTGGTCACAGGCTAGTCCTCATATTTTCATTCCATAAGCTCAACAGTTCCAATATAGACTTAAATCAGACCACAGTGCTGTAGTTGTGAATGTGAAACTGTAGTGACTAGAAGTTAATGTTGCTGTGGAGACTGCTCTACACAGAACCAGGCAGCCATTTCTGGGGGTCCTTTCATGGGACAAGAAATTAAAAAGACTCTTTTTTCCTTATAGCACTACTGATCTATCATTCTTAATAATGCTGTGGACTGATAGTGAAGTCTATCAGACTACAGTAAGGGATCAAACAGGATGGCATTCTGTTTCCGTAAAAAGAACAAAACTATATCTGTCAGAAATGGTGGCATCTAAGATTGTAACTTATTAAAGAAAAAATTGCATTTTAGAACTGTTAGCAGACTCTAAATTTAAAATGACCAAATATCTGTACAGTATCTATCTACCATAGGAAGATCTACTCCAAGGGAAGCGCTTCTTATCAGAAACAATAACTGAGTAATTTCACCTCTTAGTTTACCCTACCATCTTTCAAAAGAGAAAGATGTTCTCTTACTGCTGAGAACAGATTTTCACCTCCATACATTTTTGTGCCTCGGTTCTGTGCTTCATGTAATGCTATGATCAAATGTTCAGTCAGTTGTGGAAAACTTCAAGTTTCAAGTTTATTTATTAAGGCAAAAATATCCTAAAGGTGCAGGGGAACTAACAAATACTTTTATTTCTCCCCAAGATGAAAATGCGTAACTTATGCTAAGTATCAGTAAAATAGCATTCTATTAAGGACCAATCTTGAATGATTTATGTTGCCTTCTTATCACAAGAAGTGTTTTATTTTCAGCTTTTAAAAGAGTAGTCAAAATAATAGTAACAGGTTTTACCTCTTAATTTAAAGATATTGAGGCATGAAATGCCTATGGGAATTTACTGTAAAACACAAGTACATTTCTCTTTTGTGTGTATCTGGAAACAAGACTTTTTTTTTTTTTTTTCCCTTGTGCTGTGCAGAATCCCTTTCAAACCTTAACACTTAGGTCAGAAGGGTCTGTCCTGAATGCACAAAGCCAGAACCGAGACCACAGGCCTGACTGCAGCTAAGTGTTCAGTTGCTTAATTTGAAGAATTTGCATCCAGTTCTTTCTAAATCCTTTCAGAATGATGAGTTTAGACACTTACTTTCTATAGACACATAAGGATATGTTTTAGTAATGCAGGTTCATGACTACATCATGACAGTTTCTAACAATGTTGTCTTGTCTTCTAGGGTTATCAAACCTCCTGACTTCTCAAATGTGTCCTTGCTGGGCTTTGGAGAGATATTTGCTCTACTGTTTGATAACAGATACCTGTATATAATGGACTTGAGGACAGAAAAACTGATAAGCCGCTGGCCTCTTCCAGAGTATAGGAAGTCAAAGAGAGGCTCAAGCTTTTTGGCTGGTGAAATGTCTTGGTTAAATGGACTAAATGGCCAAAATGATATGGGCTTGGTTTTTGCCACCAGTATGCCGGACCATAGTATCCATTTGGTGTTATGGAAAGAACATGGCTGAAAAGCTCACATATGCAGGATCTTCAGGAATATATGGACTATCAGCAGTGTGTCCATAAAATAAGACTTTGCATGAACCAAAGTTGCACACCTAATGGTATCATCATGCAATGCACAATCATTTACTTTTATTTGGGCATTTGGGAATGGGTGGTTTTGGACATAATGCAATACAGCATGCTAACAGTATTCACCACAAAATTTTGTCTGTACTCATGTTTAAGCATACGTATTTGGGCTCTGAAGCATAGCTTTCAACATGTAAAACATTCAAATCCACCATCAAGTCTGAAATGAAGTAGTGCTTGACCTGACTTCTGACCTATTTTTTGTTGTTGAAACAGAAGGTGAAGCTACTATTTCAGAACCATAGGCTTGTATACGTGTAACAGCAAATACTGGTTACAGCGCATGGCTGCTTAACTCAAATGAGAAGACAACAAGCCCTTTCTCTCTCCAGTATCATTCTCTTCAAAATGTTTTTTCCTTCTGATAGCTTTAAATACTTAGCCTTTGAAACAGAAGAATCAAATGAGTCCTTTAAGTAGGATCAGATGCTAACAGTAATAATTTATTTAAGTTCAGGAACATGTCAATATGAACTCTCCTCAGCAAGAATGAGCCAACTTTTCATCTATCTAATGGAGCTTGCCATCACAATTAACTTTAGAGAACCTCTGACAGTATTCATCATATTTGCCGATGGTAACTCAGAATGGCTTGATCAGTGTTTTATTTGTAGTCTGTATCTCCTGTAGTTTGTGTGAGAACATAACTTAGTTCACAGGTAGGTAGAAATGTAATGAATAGGAAGATGATGTTCAAACTCTACAGCAAGAGTCACTCTCTTACATTAAATGATGTCTAGCAGCCATTCACTTTTTCCAAAAGTTGCAGTTAATATAATTGTGCACTTCAAGTAGTTGCTACATCTAGATTTGGAAAGCAGGGGCAAATAACAGTGAGACTGCCACATCTTGGGCTGGTGTGTGGAAAAAGTATCGAAAGTCTGAAGAAAAGTATAGGAGCAGAAAAAGGTCTTTAGCTTTCATCATCGTAGGAGACCCGATGTACACGAGTTAACTATTGACTAGCAAATACCTATCCACATAATTTTGTGGTATTTGACTTGTACTTAAAACCTGTATCGATGACATCACATGCTTTAGAAATGCTTTAGGTTGGTTCTGCTCCTCCCTTACAATAAAATCTCCCCTTAGTGTCTTTTTTTTTTTTTTTTTAACACAACTTGAAAACATGGGTTTTCATGAAGATTGGCTCATGTCCTTGAAAAGATAAAATGGCCTAGCATTACTATAGATAGTATGATTTTTTTTTTCTTCCCACTATCTAAGGAGACCTAATTTCATACTTAGTACTGAACGAAGGCCAAGGTTCCCAAATATATGCAGTATGAATTACACCAATGGAAGGGCAGTTTTCATATGCAAGAATCAGTATTTGAGTGACACAGTAGGAATGAACTGCATGAAGTCACAGTGGAGTGCTATCATCTCTTGAATACAAGGCTAGAGTCTTAAGTACTCAGTTTTCCACCTGTATTCACACAAACTTAGTTTGAAAAGGTGTTTGTAGTCAAGGATTTTATCAATTGGAAGCCAAATTCACAGCGCTCGATTCAAATCACACTGACTGGGGCACAAATTATGATCTCTTAGAGCTTTTGTTGTCTCAGTCGGAAGTGAAGGAAGCTTACATGAAACAGAAAGCTTTTAATAACTTGTCTTGAAACCCAGTTCTCATCATTCTTAATGTGGGAGTCACTATACTGTGTATGATGTGTGCAGTGACTCAGCTTACTCTACAGGAGCCACATGATGATGGGCCAGCTATAAAACATTGCATTAGCTTTGAAAGATTACTTCACAGCAGGAGTTTAGACAGGAACATGCCAGAAATGTCCTTGTACCCAAAACAGTGAAATACGGAGTAAATATTTGGACTGCAAGACAAGTAGAAAATGGGCTGGCCTGCAAAGCTCAAAGAGTGGTCATCACTGGCAACCAGTTAATAGAAGTGTTCTTCAGGGGCTAGAATTGGTTAACTGCTTTATTAGTGACCTTTATGATGCAGAGTCCACTCTCAGCAAGTTCCCAACAATACTAATTTGGAGGGGAAGGGGAAGCAGTCAATATGCAAGACAACAGTGAATGCTATTCTGAGGGTCCTCAACAAACCATAAAGTGGGCTGACAGAAATCTCATTAAGTTTAACCAAAGCAAATGCACCACCTTGCACCTGAGACACAATCACCCTACACAACAGGCAGGTTGGAGCCAACTAGATGGAAAGCAGCTTTACAGGAAAGGACCTGGGAATGCTGTTGCACAGCAAATTGAACAGGATCCCACAATATGCCCTTATGACAAAGGCGGCCAACTCTATACTGCACTGTACTAACAAGTGCATAACTAGGAGTTCAAGGGAAGGGATTCTTCACCTCTGTTCTGTGCTCAAGGCCACACTGAGTCCAATGTTGAGTTCCCCAGCACAAAACAGACTGACCCACTGCAGCGAGTCCCGTGAGCGGCCATAGAGAGGGACAGGGAGGTGGAGCACAGGATGTCTGAGAGCACAAGAAACTGAGAGCGCCGAGTTCAGTCTTCCAGAGAGAATGGTGGGGAAGGGAAGGTGGTGGCAAGCATGGGGTGGGGAGGCACTGCTGCTGTCTCCAGCTACCTAGTAAGAAGGTGTACAGAGAAGACAAAGTCAGACTCATCTTAGCATCATGCAGCAGGACAAGGGCCAATGGTCACACGTTGCAACAAAAGAAATTCCAGCTAGGCTCTTCTCTGCTGTGAGGGTAGTTTACTGGAACAAGATGCCCAGAGAGACTGTGTGTCCAGCTTACCTAAACAAAGTCCTGAGCAAATCATGCTACCTTACCCTGCATGCCCCTTCTAAACTACATGAGGCTAAAATTCTAAATGGACCTCTTGCCAAGCAAGATAGTACCACTGCAGCAGGCACCTTTGATGTTAATATAGCTGCCAGAGTTTGTCAATACAGACTTTGGGACATGTTGCTGCCACTGTGAAGCAAGTACTACAGTTTGTCAAAAGCTGCAAAGTGGTGGTTGGAAAAGGATTCTGCCACAAGTATTTCACAAGTTGCAGAAAATTTTCAAAAAATTAAGAACTGTAAGTTTTCCTTTTCTGCATTTTCCCCAGAGTATGCAAGAAGGAAAGCATGATGAGAAGCACCCAATACACACTACACTGCTCTTCTACCCTTTTAGTTTTATAAATGAAGTTTTAGCCTGTTATATAGCAGCTGATTATTATTATAAACACAATTAGCAAAGTTATTTACAGACTGTCTCTCGAAGACTTCCAAGTAAAGATTCCACCTGGACACTTACTAGCTAATGATGCTAATCCACTAATGACAGAACTCCTTAAAAGACATAGGTATGTGCCACCACAAAACAGATGAAGGAATGAAAACATGACACTGGTGTAGAAATTACAAAAAGCATACCTGCTCTCAAACATACACATCTGTCACACACCAAAGTGTCAGACTATCACTGCCCCCAGATATCCCTTCATAGGAAGGTTCTAACACATTGGCACATCAGTACAATGGACATAGCTCTGGGGGCTTAGCAAACAGAAAAAATATGACTGAAATTGTGAAACTACAGTGACCACATGTTTTTTGTTTGCTTTGCTTTCCATCTGACCCTTCAGCAGAAGTTAACAACTACTTTGCAGTATTTAGCTAAAGGTTGGAAAAGACGCAGCTTCTGTACCATTACACCTACATAAGGAAGCAACATAATTCAACTTACCCATCACGTAAAGGACTAAAATCCACCTGATGTCTAATTTTTGTGAATGAAGAAACAGTTTGTTATGAGGCTTCAAGGTTCGAGAGAAAAAACCCTATTATGTATCATAAGTAGTTGTTCATCCATCCTTCCACCTGGAAATAGCCTTCTTTTCAGTTCATGATAGTCTCTTTTTCTTCAACATCAATCTGTATCCCTCACCTATGGTTAAAGCTTTCCAGCATGACTCAGTATCTACCACTTAAGTAATTCAGAACAGCTGTGGGTAACAAAAGAGGGATCACCCTTCTTCTTAAACTTATATGTCTCAAAACCCCAGCTGAACAGTCATTTAGATCAGCAAAACTCCAACAGCTGTTTAGTGTTACAATACACCACCACTTTAACAAACACTATTTTCAAGAATAGAAGGGGTTCATTTTTTACAGTTGAAACTGGTAAATTTTGCTCAATTATTTTCACAATCTATTTGTTTACCTTTTACTCAAAATGCTACATAAAAATTTTGTACTCAGTGACATACAAACTACAAGAATTAAGCAACGTTACCTTTGATACGAATGACTGTAGTTGTATTTTCTGTACATAGGTTGAAAACTTTTGCATTACCTGAATCACTTGAGAAGCACTGATTTTTTTTTTTTTAATTGAAACCAAATTCATTTTGCATCTTCCAGAAGTAATACCATCTGCATTGATCCTTGGTATCATTAAATGACTCATAAGAAATACCTCTAACAAGTGACAGTTCCAGTGCTACAGGTGATGTGTTTTCTCATCCTGCCTCTGTGATTATAATGAGTTACAGTGTTAAAGCCAATGCAGCTCTTCATTTGGGAGATGCTGTCCCAAGCCATCTTTTAGCAGGCACCACTAAGCACAGCTGTATTTTTTTATCCACCAAGCACTTCAGAGATACAAATAACCAAAAATTAATTCATTCCTTCTTCAGGTACTTTACAGGTTCAACATACATGAAGATGGGAAAAGAAAAAGAGAGAAAGCTGGAAATGGGTACATTAAATTTCTAATATCTGCATGGTCACTTCCTAGGCCTTGATTAATGCTCCTTCATAATTATATGCATATAAAAGAGCTATCTTCTCACTATGCTTCAGCTCTCGCATCTTACAAAGTTGCAGTAAAGACTTTATCTGAGGAACCCCAATTCTTAACCAGCACTCGATCACTGTGGACTCTTACAAGGTATCTTGATTCAGTTCACAAATCAAATGCATTTACCTTTGTACAGGACATAAAAGGGCTGTTGTCCTAAATCTCTGCAAGATGTAGGCTTCATGTGGAAGCGATTTTAATATGATCTTTAAATTATACCCTCTGCCTCCCCACAATATGAGTAGCTCTCCACTTTCCCTCCTTATAACCAAGGTTTCACTTTTGAGCTTACAGTATGGTTTGATATAGCACCTTGTTAACATTCATGATTAATGATAAGTTATATCTCCACAGTGTTGTATCCCTGATGAGGGATTCTCTGGGAAGGTTTCCCTGAAGGGGCACCCGACAGTGATAAATGAGGGCAACATCCATGGGAACATTCACACTGTTGCCATAAGCATGTAGGACAGAGTGGACTGAAGTCTGAATCACCTTTCGTGGATCGATTATCATTTTCCTGGGATTGATTACATCTTTCCTGTCAGGCTCTCTGTGAACATGCTGTAATATGTTAACACCGGGCACGGTATTCCAGGATGAAGTGTTGAACACGTGAGTAGATATGGTTTCTGGGAAGATATGGTTCTCAAAGAGGAAAACGCCAGTCCCCGGGTTTTGCTCCTGAAGACTGCTCATCATTGTCATCCAGTCTGGGTGCTTAAGGGGAAGAATTATTTCATCAGCATCAGTAAGAACCACAAACTTGCTCCTCTGCATGTTACGGTATATACAGTCATTTAAAGCTGTGATTTGTCCATAGTAGCCAATGTGTGTTCCATCTTGCATGAAATGCCATGTAGAAGAAACCTTGAGGTGTGAGTTTATTGGCCAGGGAATTATCTCTACAGTTCCTTCTTCCACATAAAACTTCAAGACTTTCTCCATCAGATGGCTGCAGTTGTTCTTATAGATCACCACTTTCTGTACCCCAAGAATCTTGTACATTTCCATACTCTGTATAAACTGCAAGATGTTGTTGTAATTTCCAAACATGGCAGAGATGCATACAGTGAAGTCAACCAAAAAGGTCTCAGCCTCCTTGCGGTTTTTAATTTCAAACCTTGGCAGCTGGTCAGTATTTCCATGTGGAGACTGATGAATCAATACATGTGTTGGATCACACTTTTCTGGTTCCAGACAAACTATATCTGCTGCACCATAAGGGAATCCAAATCTATCTGAGTGAACATCAATTTTTGCTTTTGATACATACATCTTTCCATCAGGCTGACAGCAGAACCAGCAGTATAGTTGTTTTACATCTTCATGGTGAACAATCCCAATCACACGAGTGACTTTGCTTTCTCTGTCATCAAAGTATGGGGATATAATAAAAGTTCTGTTATCTTTTAATGCTGTTATTGTGCTATTGGTAATTTTCCCTCTACATCTGCTACCTTCTTGAATTATTTTTGGCAGGTGAGAAAGTCTCTGTAACCGAAGATAAGAAAGTGTGACCATTGAAGTTAGAGTAACAATGCACACAGCAGCAGCCAAGTAAGATTTTTTCCCAGCACACATTTTGAATGTATCTAAATGTGGATGCAAATTTCTTCGTCCTTGCACTTTATGCTGCCGCATCTGCAGAAAAGAAAGTATGTAGTACAAGATAATATTGACTCATGATCATTGCTCAAGAATTTCACAGATACTGTGGGGTGCAAATCTCTATCACTGTGCACTGACTTAATCAGAGACCCAGCTGCTGTGTTTTTATGAAGTCAATCACAGAACACACCTTTAATGGGATGGACGATGCTGTAGGTAAGACTCTGAATGCCTCTGTATGTCGGATGTGTGGAACAGTTTCTGTACATGGGGGGTTCTGTGAGAGAATATGATAGAGGTCTATATACAGGAAAACAAGGAGCCATTATTCGTTATTTTCTATAACCCAAGTTTCAGAACATCCAATCAATAATTAGGCAGTAATTTTTAAAGCAAAACAAAAGCTTTTTTTTTTTTTTTCCTACACAGCGTATATGTAAATTGTACACAAAAAAATCCCTCAACTAGACATCCCACAGACAAGTTAGGGGCAGATATATAAATTAAATGCATACAGAATTAATCAACTTCATAAAAAACATGACAATTGGGGATTGCACATGATCGTCCAGATACAACCTCTCAAGTCTAAATAAATTCCCTAACTTGCAGTTCACCACAGATGAAACAATACATACAGAGGAAGGTCAATTCACACAATTCAGCAGAAGACAGGTGAAATCTATGTGGGTATAAAACTTATTCTCAGTTATCAAGCTCTACCCTACTTAGCACCGTAAAGGGCAGGGCTTGTAGGGAAGGTCACCTCATTTATCCTTGCTAGAGGTCTGGGCCTCCTCACCCTGCATTAATGTGGCTCAGCTCCTGGCATGGTTTGGGGGTCAGGTCTTAAAACTCTTGCTGCTGCAGGACCAAACAGGCATCCTTGAGTACCTGGATGGCCAAAGTCGTTAGCAGCACTCATGAGCTAGCAAGTGTTAATGCCTGACCAGGAGTTCATGGCATTCTCAAGCAGTAATTTCTGCAAATGTTGCTCAGATTAAAGTTTCCTCTACAAATTCATCTTCGGGCATCCAGATATGATCCATAACAGTAAGGTGACACTAAGACTCTTCGAAGGCCTGCTTGCACCACAGAGATTCTTGGAAGAAGAGTGCCCCAGATTAATCAAATTCATGTTAGATCAGAAAGCTGGACTGGTAGAAGAGAGCATCCCCGACTGCCAGAAAGAAGTGTGGGTTAAAATGCCAAGATGGAATAAACTGACTCTATTGCACAAGATGAAGGGAATGTTCCTAGTAGGCATGTCATTACTGTATAAAGCCAGCTGCTGAGAAAAAAACCCATACCAATAAAAGACCTGGATTTCTAGGTATATATTTTATAGCTAAAACAGGTAGCAATGTCATAGGTGTAGCGGATATTGGAAGAGTCTCATATTTCTTGTCCTTTCATTTACTTCAAGACTCTTGAAATCACTTGCTTAAGTATTTAGTAATCTAAGTATCTTCAGTGAGTATGCACATGCTAAATATCCAAAAAATATTTTTCCAAAGCATATTACTCAGTCTATTCTAAAATAATAATTAAACCCAATATTTCATACTTTTTTTTTATTTCACACATTGGTCAAAGCTATTTTGAGAGCCTCTATCTTGATACTGTTTTGTGATAGAACAGAAAACTAGCATTTTCAAAGAAAAGTAAGAAAGATATAAAACTAGAAAGAACGTAAAACCACAGCTTTGATCCAGACATCACACTCAGCAGCTTCATAACTTTGGAAGTGCCTAAATTCACTGGCAACTTCACTGCTTTGGCTTGAAAAATTCCCCTCGGGTCCAGTTTTCTTCTTAAACACAGTATTTTCCAACCAGTAAAATCTAGCTTCTGAATACAGCAATCTAGCTTCTGAACCTCAACTGAGTTTAGGCAAAAAACAATTGCCCACGCCTTCAGAATAATGTGCAATATTTTCACAATTGCTCTTTCCTGAAAAAGCAAAGCAAGGAGAACTATGGTCACAACACACCCCTTAAAATGCCCCATTTGCCAAGGCTGATACGATTTATAGCAGCCTTTCCTAGCTAGCAAGAAATTGCTTTACAGACCATAACAGCCATAGGGCACCAGAAATCTCACTACATCACACTAGGTACAAAGCAGAACAGCAGCAGCAGACAGCACTGACTCTTCTGTCTCTGAAATGGAAAGTCCCCCCTAGAAGTCCTTACAATTTAGAGCAGAACTGCAAATACATTATAAGAGCCTGCTACTGTCATGCAACTTTCTGCTGGAGATTTGTGACTGAGAACAACTCAAATTTTGTAAGTCTTTTTATTAATGATTCTGAAGTCAGACAAAAAGTTTCCCCTGAGCATTCTTATTCGCAGGTTGTTATATATTTTAGCATTACTACAACACAGAGTAGGTCACATTTAACATTTTTTCCTCAGTCTTACCTATTTATGACTTAAAATATTGTTCAGTCTTACAGAATAGTTTTTCCTAAACAAGTATCAAAACATGTCAACATTAAACAATACAATTAATTTATTACCTGTTATTTCTTCTGCTTTTGCTAGCTATAAATAATGAACAACAAAAAAGTACATCTTTTCAACTGTGTTTTGAACAGTGACCATCAGAAAGAAAAAAGTACCTTTAAAAGCAGACAGCTGAGTGAAGTTCCGTTCAGTCCTCCATTTCTTTTTTGCTAAGGTATAATCTACAAAGTCTTTATTCTAACCAGATAAAAACTTAAATATTTTTAAGATAAATTGCAAGAAGTGTTCAATACAGAACAGTACCGAGGAAAATGCTGGTGCGATACCCAAGACACTTGCCAACACATTTTATTTCAGATGGCTGGTGTTCTTTAAGGTCGGTAACAGCAGCCACACCTGCCAGAAAAACAAGTTTTCCTTCTCTTGAGCAAAGCATACAGTTGCCTCCCAAGAACTTAATCTAAATTACAAACTTGAGTGTGGAGCTGTTGAAGCAAATCAAACCTAGGTGCTCAGGTCATTTTTTTAAGCCTACTTAAGTTTCCTTCTCGAAATTAATCCTGCATGTTGATATATCCGCAGTTCACACACATACTTAGAGAGAACTCGAAAAATATACTATATATCTGTATTTCCTGGGCAATAATTTTTTTAGTAATGTACTACAGGCCTAATTAAAACAGGTAAATACAGATTCTGATGAGGAACTGTAAGAGCGATCTGAAACAACAGGAGGTTCTAGAAGCAGATAAAAAGAGCAAAATATAGAACTTAAGACACACCAGAACACAGAATCTTAAATAAAAGAAACATGTAATTATTTGAGGAGTGGAACTCATGGTTTTACCAACATGTGACTCATGAATTTTGATCCCCTGAAATTAACAGCACAGATATGTAGTCAGAAAATACGTAAGCCAGATTAATTATTAGGAACATTACATTTATATTTCCTCACTATAGACAGTACTTGTAAAATTTTAACTTCAAAAATATGGTTCCAGCATATTTAAAAGAGTTTATTTTATAAAAACAGTAACAAGAGCAATATATCATTCTGGTTTTGTGTCTTTTAATTACAATTACTATGCAAGTAGAACATGATAGAAATTATGCAGATTTGCCTTAACACTAAATTTAGCTAATGGTATCAATGGGTACTTTGCACCGGTTTGTTCTTTTTCAGTATTCCCCTTAATAGTAAAGAGCCTTTCTTCCTCCCTATTGCATTTATCAAGTGCAGTCCTATCACCTCCTACTCTTCATAGCTGCCACTTTTTCATTAAACAAGACAGGCTGTTCTAATACCATCGCATAAGAAACACTCTTCCTTGACAGTTGCATCTGTGCAGTTGGCCTAGTTTCAATTAATCTATAGCGCAGGAGACCAGAAATGTCTGTTGCTTGTCCATTTGTACATGACAGTGATAAGCCTTCATCACTGTTGGAAATTTTCTTTCTTAACATATGTTAGGATTACATTTTTTGCAGATGCATCACATTGCACAGACACATCTGAGCTTGTCATCAGCCAAAGATTAACACATCTACCCAGTCTTTCAGCCAAGTGCTGTTACACAATGTGTTTTCTTCTGCAGCAAGGTCATAATAAAGAACTCTTGCCCCAGTTAGAATCATAGAATCACTGAATGGTTTGGGTTAGACAGGACTTTTAAAGATCATCTAGTTCCAACCCTCCCCCTTCCCTACGGTAGGCAGGGACATCTTTCACCAGATCAGGTTGCTCAAATTAATCACATTTCTCCTTATTTCTTTTGTCATAGTCCTTCTAAAATTCATTCCTCTAAAACCTTGTATGTGATCAAGATTGCACTTACAAACTTGCATATACTTAAATAATCTTTTTTTTCCCTTCCTAAACCAAGTGTGAAATGTAATAACTTGATTCGTGTCAATATGGAGCCATACTAGGGCTACATGGTGAGGTGTGACCCTCTCTGTA
>JAVJGG010000053.1:20475469-20492068 GCA_035590195.1 Aviceda cuculoides | reverse complement strand
CACGAGTGACTTTGCTTTCTCTGTCATCAAAGTATGGGGATATAATAAAAGTTCTGTTATCTTTTAATGCTGTTATTACATTTTGAGCAAGTTTTCCCGTACAAAGCTGACCTGCTGTACTGGCATTTCTTGCCTGGGGGAAGATTTTTCTAGTTGTATTATTCTGTAGCTGAGGATCTTTCCAGGAGCAGATTAAAAAGTTTGCAAAATAATACATTCAACAACAGCACAAATATGCTTTTTTCCACAGTGTATCATTGCTGAATTTCACAGTTTGGAACTTAACAGACCTTTACACTCAGTCTTCTATTCACTTCCTCTAAAACAAAACAAACACACAAAAAGCACATTTTCAGTGATTTGCCAAAAAGAATTGATGTTTTGGATTGAACTGTATTCTCTTAAACGCAATAGTTACTGTTTTGAAACTTTAGTGTGAAGACCTGACTTTTCATAGAGGATTGGAAAAAATTGAGAGATTCTCTTACACCTCCTCATTCCATACTGTATTATATTTTACTCTACAGTTGGGCCCAGCGCAACAGTTTCAGCTCTTGGTATACGGTAATGGTAATATAGTGTAATATGAATCACTTCAAGGCGTGGAAGAAATTTTATGTCAGTGAAAACCCACATTCTTTACCTTCTGGTATTTTGAGAAGCTTGTAAAACGATAGAGTTATCCTTTCCCTTCTTCTTCCTAAAAAAGTTGCTGTGAACAGAAATTCAAAGTGCATTCTTTTGTATTGGGTAGGAGTAATCCTGTCACAGCCTCTCAGTGTCCTGATTCCCAAGTCACAAAGAAAATGTTTTCAGAGCACAGTGTGTTTTCAGAGCCTAGTAGGATCCTGTGGTATTCAACATTATCTAGGAAAAACGGTTTGAAAAGAATTACCTTTTCACTTGTTCAGGTGGCTGAGACTACCTTAAATGTAAACTACTTTTGCCACTAAAGATGACAAGTCTCAGACCAGTTCTAAATTGGCAGTTGATTTCAGTAGGACTTTTGTGACCCTTCACTGGGACCAGATGCACTACTGAACTTATTAACCTTGCCATGGAAACTTCAAGTTCTCCAAGATGCTACCAAATCAGACTACAAAGTGTAGATTTTCTGAGTACAATCACAGTTCGATATTTACACACGCTTAAACCATCTAGCAGATGGAAGGCAAATTAAACCAAAACCAAACTAAACCAAACCTTGCTTTATTCTATGAGCCTCCATGTGGGCGCGATACATCACCAAAACACATCAGAACAATTAATCATTGTCTGTACCATTTGTAGGTGTTCTATCTTCTTTTGTATACACTCAATCTTAGCTGATTAACAACCACTTTCTAATTATGCACAAAACTGCCACTTTAGTTACAGCTCCATTCTGATTTCAGAGTATGAGGTTTGAACAACATGATGAAAGCACCGCTGCCTGTTGTAATTTGCAAATCCAAGGTGTTGCTCAACTGTTCTTTTTTATTTTTTGGCCTCAAAAAAATGTAAGAAGTTGTTTTGAATGATGTATAATGATGCAGTCTCTAAAGTTAAAATCTTGTGTTGCTCTGTGCAAATTGTCATGTAAGCTGTACATCTTCCCCTTTCATGCAAGTTTTGGTATTCACCAATTTTAAGATTACACTGCATGTGCAGAATAGTTTTTCTAACATACTCACAAAGTTTAAAGTTACTCTGTTCTGCAGAAGATGTCTCCTCATCTGCTTTAAATACTTCTAATATTGCCTCCTCAATTATCCAATAAAATTCAAATATGCTTTTTGTCATTAGCTCACTAGTAGCTAAGCAGGACCTTGCAAGTGATATTTGCATAGAAAAGATGACAAGATACAGAAAAGTAGGGCTGCATCATCAGTTATCAGTTTGCACCAAAGTTATTTCATGTCTGCGCAGATGCGGGTGCTAGGTGGTAACCCCACAAAGCTAGTACACACTTGAAATGCAAACAGGGTCTCACATCGGGATCAAGGAAAAGTGGTAATAAAATGCATGATTTTTTTTTGGTTGCAAACAACTTATATTACAAAAGTGCTTCTATACATGTCTAGATAATTGCCTAATTCATTATATTAAGGTTGTCTTACATTTAGATACTCATTATGCACAAGTGGGTATAATTTTTAATGTTAAAACCAAGCTAGATTACCTAAGGACACCTTTTTTTCTTGACGCTACTCCAGAACTGGACACTTGTGATATAAATCAGAAGTAAGGCAGTAGCATTGACAGAACCTCATTGTTTTACCTCCTTGCTTCAATGGATTCAATGTAGGGACCTTCCATTCTTGTTCCCATGGTTTCAATCACAGATTGTTCTTCCATCAGAATCTTCCCTGTATTCACCTTGTTGTCACTACTCAGCAGCATAAGCAATAAAGGTCACTAAAACTATCACAATCTGTGAATTTCTTATTTACAGAAAACACAGTTTTCAAAATCACACCAATAAATAACATTTTTTTTCTCTGGTTATCGCTAAATGTATAGTTTATAAGAGCTTTAGGTAAGGTTTTAAATATTTTTTGTCTGTTTTTTTTTTTAAAGGTTTAGAGTGAATAATACTACAGCTATCTAATATTAATCTTCAGTATACTGATGTCAAGAGGGACCCTGCCCTAAAAGCACCACAGTCATCTTGTTTTTTTCTTCCCGAGTAGATTCAGGTTGTTAAGCGCTTGAGCTGCAAGGCCTGCAGTGTACACACAGTACTTTCAGGCAAACACTGTAGCCAGGTAACTGGAAATCTTAAAATCTCAACAAGTCTTTTGGTTTTAGTGTGAGAACTAGAGAAGTCTGCACTAAGACAATTTTAACTAGCCGTCTGTGGCTTTTCTGTGCACAAGGAAGATTCATATTAAACAGAATTTTCTCAGTTAAATTTGGTTGCCAACTGTGTTTTCCTAATAATCAAATTTTAGTAATTTCCCTACAGTATTAATTTGTATTTCCATCATTCAGAAGGAAATTAAATATTTGACACTACCTCATCCACTCTGTTGTGTTTTATACCATCTTGCACTTCTTGTGTGTTTTATTTAATTGTACTGAAAGTTCTTTAGGTAATAATGACAATGAAATTTGTAACACTAGTGGCACATTCTTCTTTGGTAACTGCAACCAATACATATGAACTTTGTCAGAAACAAAAGTGAAATTAGTTTATCCTTGTATTGTACAAAAGTGTCAAGATGACTGAAGTAACACAGCTGGGCAGCAGCTTCATTCTCATCTTTTTCTCTCATATTCTTTTTACCTTCTATTTAAACAAAAAAGTGTGTTTTTTCTTGCTAACCAACCTCTTACCACCATTCTCATTGTTGTCTCTTCCTGTACATAACAGCAACCCACTATTTCCTCATCCTATTTCCCCACACATCTGTTCTTACAGAATCCTCCTATGCCACTGTGCAGTTTTAGAAACATTTACTGGTTTTGCTGGAGAGAAACACACATTTCCGCTTCCCTCCTCCTCCTTTTTTTTTCCTTTCAGAAAAGGCATAAACTGGGCCTAGAATTCAGAGCAGCTGTGGATGCCTCCATTTCTCAGCACAGAGACAATCCCGTCAGAGAGCAGCAAGGGCTGGCGCCTCTGCAAGCAACAAGCAGCTCGCACCTGAGGGCGAGAAGCCAGCTGGGTGCGGGCCTCAGCAGCCAGCTGGGTACGGGCCTCAGCAGCCAGCTGGGTACGGGCCTCAGCAGCCAGGGCCCAGTCCCTCGGTACCCGAGGCGAGCAGGGCTGGCCATGCTCAGGACCGCAGCCAGGTTCAAACTCCTGTCCAGGGTCACCCCCCCGTCCGGACCACCCGGCAAGTCCGTGGGATGAGGCAGGTCTGAGGCCAAGCTGGGAAGCCAACCCACGGGTCGGGTTGGGTCAGGTCCAGTGGCTGCTGGGCAGGTCCACGGGGACAAGGCAGGAGCAAAGCCAAGCCGGTCAGGGGCTGGATCCACAGGGTCTATGGGACATGGTCCTGAGCCTCCTACAGCATAGCTCAGGCAGGGGCTGAGGGCCCAGAGCTGAGCTTAAATGGGCTGCTGGGCCTGGGGTGCAGGGCTGTGGGGGTCCCAGGTGGGGTTGGTCAGGGCCATTAGGGCAATTAGTACCCACATGGCCCTGACAAAATGCTTTAAAACTGTACTTCCTTTTTAACTGAGGTACAAGAACTCAACATATATGCTTATCATATAGACTGGTTACTTAAAAAACAAAAACAAAAAAACAAAACCACCAACACCATGACAAACCAAAAAATTATGAGAAAAAAATTCTTTCACCTTTAAGACTTCACATTTACTTTCTTAGAACTGTACTGCAACACTAGAGTTGCATCAGTTTGCCCTGGGCACTATGGATATTTCAAAGGGCTTGCGCTCCTACATGGAGCCCTCTTCTCCTTTTCTAAAGGAACTGTGTCACTTCATAGATGGAGGTGACTCCGAATTTCGATACTTATCTTTGACTTCCAGTTTCTTCAGGGAAACCTCCATTCTAGGAGAGCTCTTCTCCTAGCCCCTAATGCGATGTCAGGAGATTACTAACCTGAAGGAAGAGTGGGCGTCAGCAAGAGGCATGTCTCTTGGTCTGATCCTTTGTGACTTATGTAAATAACTGGCAGAAGGAACCAAGCCATTGTCAATTGGACTTTGTACAGATATGTCCCTCTTTCCTGGTACAGCTTTCCTTGGTAGCTACATTAATTATTAATTAACTTGAGAGGAAACTTTGAACACGTTAAAAAAACATCCTGAAATACATGGACAAGTTTCCAGTGTTTCTGAGGAAACGGAAAGTTCACTGAGCATTCTTTTTATTCTGCCTAATAAAAGGTAAGGGAGAAACAATGTTCAGAGACAGGTAAGAAGGGAAACTAAAAGGTTCACTTAAAGACATAAAGGAATCACTTGGCCCATTTACCTTAAGGCATAGGCAAAGAAATTAGCTCATGAGAGATTTACAAAATAATAACTGGAAGAGAAAAATATAAAAACCAACAACACCCCCTGCCTTAAAACCCTTTATTATCTCATTGCCCCTTTTCTCAGTTCAAAAATTCAGCAAATTTAGAAAAGTTTTACATGTAATCATCACTTGGTGATCTCTTTAGGACTGATGGAGCCCTATGCCCCTCATAATGCATGCCAAGATTGGCAGTTGGGCGTAAGCCCAAGTGTGAATTGTGTTCACTGTCTGTGTGCCCCATATCACCTCTCCCTTTCCATAAATATATACAGGGAAAAAAAAATACCATATTGCTTGAGCAGGCCACCATGCTAGAGACTTAAAATAATTGCAACAAGCAATTTAAAGTCCTGGTATAAACTACAAAATATACAAGACACTGCAAAGTAACCTTAACCTATGGTGTGTTAAGACTCAGTGTGGACATGTGTAACCAGAGAATATATATGTATATTGGAATTGTAATCTGCACAGTGTCAGCTTCCTACAGATCACATTCTTGTCTCACAGTATACATATGTTCCTTACACTTCTAAATCTGAGTAGATACATGGATGCTACAGAGTAGAAAGGGCAAGCAAAGAAAGGGCAAGCCATGCACATACCCAGAAATGTTTTGCTTGTGCAGTACATTCTTGCCTCTTTTCTCAGTTTGCTTTGCTGTTTCTGGTTTGTTTTTGTCCAGTGGTTTTTTTGATATAACACCTGAACTGCCTTGGAATGCTGCTATCCATTATCTAAACTCATGCTACTATTACAAAAATGTACAGAATGCTTGACTGCAATATACCTTTGCGATTAAGATACACTTTCATTAATAGTTTATGTAACGAACATAAATTATGAAAAAAACTCTTCAGTCACCTGCGAAACTTCAGTTGGACACCAGAAACAGGACAGGAGAGAATTATCTTGCAGTTTGAATAGCGCCTAATGGCAGGTACAGGATTTCTTGCTGCTTCTTAGAAGGCAGGTGAGCCCACTCACTAATGAAGATGGGCTATCGGACACCACCAAGCTTGCTTTTCACCCCACATTCTAACAATCGGTACAGGACTTGCTGAATTTTTTTTTTTTTTTTTTTAAGAACCAGAACAGGATCTCTGTGATCTTCCACATGTAGTTATCACCAGCTGAAAACTTATCAGGTTCCCAAGATTTAGTAAGTCAAGGACTGCTACTAGTAAGTCAAGGACTGCTACCATTTTGCCATATTTTTGCACCACAACTTTGGGTAAAAAATCCTTGTCCAATAAGAAAGCTCAATCTATGCAGTGTAACATTCACTGAATGGTAAGGAAAAGAAACAAAAAAGCAATTTTTTTTTTTTTTTGACCTTCAGCTCTATAAGAAAACAAAATGAGTCAGGAAAAGAAAAATGAATTAAAAAAAAAAAAGTACAAATACCAGCCTCTCTATGTTGTAAAGATTAAACAGAAACAAAACCATCTAAGGGAACCAGCCACCATCAGAAATCTAAGTAACAGCAAAAATTAAATAAATCTCGAGAGATATGAATAAAATCACAGGCCTTTAATAGAACAAAATTCACACAAGCCCAAACCCAATCTTCTCTAACTACTGAAACAACATTTCAGACACAGAAAAATTAGGAAAAGAAAAAAAAAAAATCAGTCTGCAAACACCTTTTTCTAGACTGCCTGTGTATCATAGTGCTAAGGGGTTACAGTGAAGGTATAGCTGTCCTAAACCAATTCATCACTGAGACAGAAGCTCAGCAAGCTTACATAGCTGCATGGGAAATTGCAAGATACCAGCATGCTGGTTTCAACCACTATTAGGATGATCCCAGTTTTATAGAGTGATCTTAAGTATTAACTGACAGCCTTGGCTTAATCAGCCATCATCCGAGTTCACCCTGGGTCATACATACCCTACCTTAGCATCAATCTTTTTTTTTGTTTCCTACCTTTTATGATGTCGCAGCGTGCTATGTTGTCCTCACTCCAAAGTGAAACATTTCACTGAAACAAATCTGCTCCTGCCATACAGTAGCCATGAGTAAGGGTTGGTACAGAAGTTGGTAGCTCTGACATTAAAAGATCTCCTTTCTTTGCCTCCTAAGAGCACAACAGAGGGCAGCAAGACAGAGGCAGCTTGATCTCAAAAGATGTCTAAGGAACTGGATAGCCCCATTGGCGCATCCCCTAATGGTTGACCATCACATTTCCCATTTTACTGCTAACTGAATGTAATTATGTCATTGGATTCAGTCTTTTGCACCTCTGGAGATGGAGCATGCCTGTAAGAGATTACATGAGCATGGAATCAGGCTAGGTATTAAGGCAAGAGCAGTGCCAAGGGCAGTCTCGGATCAGGCTATGCTATGCTGAGACAGCCTCTCTGCTACCTGTAAGGCTTTTATTAACACTAGCAAGTGCCTGCCTCTAATCTTGGGAGAGGACAACTGCATTGTTCCTGCGATAGAAATTCAGAACTGATCAACCTACTTTGTTAGACATGAGTAACCACTATCCTCTTCTAGTTGAGACTGCCCGAGAACTTAATTACTAAAAGAGGAATTTAATTGTGTGTTACCTTACTTTGTCGTCTCATGTTAGCTTTTTAAAACTAATTACAAGTCTGAGCTATAATGTGAACATCCTTGCTTGCATTGCTGGAGGACCTAGAAACCTCTCTCTGGTTGTGGAGGGGTTCAGTATATGTGATGCTTCTGCAGAAAACAAACAGTCTATGCAAAACAGTGTACTATATTAACTCTCATATAAGGTGCTTAGCTTCACACAGTGATCCAAAAAAAATGGCTGCAAAAATGGTGGTTTTAATGACTGACTAAATAACTTTCATAACTCAGTAGGTGTGCTAAAACATGCTTTTACTCTGCCACCTGCAGTCACTTTCAGGATCTGAAGATCAAGTCTCCTCAGCAGTTACAACCATACCTTCTTTGAGGCTGGTGGGTGAAATAAAAACTTCCCTCCCCTTCACAACTGTTGAAAGAATTAAAACAATTGCACTACTAAACCCAAAGCATGGATCATGTGAAGCAAGTAATCATTTGGAATAAAATCTACTCTTCCTTAAAGCTGAAAAGCTGATTTCTGGCAGCAGGAGCATGGCTACAGACATAGCCAGAAATACAAAGGATGCTTCCTCCAATTCATTACTATCTGCACTTCCTTATGCTCAACTGTGTTTCAGCTGATGCAAAATGGGTATTTTCATCCTTCCTAATATGCTTATCTGACTTGCTCTCACATCTGAGGTCTACTAAGACATTTGACTTTGACTTCTTTTCTTTTTTCTTTACACTGCCCCTGAGGAAAGGTCTGGTATATTTTCAGAATTTGATAAACCATTACTGATTGCAGAAGAAAAATTAATGCAACTTCCAGTGCTATCATTTGCATACATAGTACAGCCTGACATCTAAAGTAGGAACAAACTTATTAAAGATTTTGTGTTTTTTTTTTTTTTTCCTCCCAGGTAACAAAACCAGAGGCTTGGACATAATAAGCATTTAATGAGTTCTTCAGCACTTATCTTTGGATGTTGTATCACAAAAGCATATTACCTCACAATGAAATACTGCAATGCAGAAAGTAGTCCTCTTTCTCCCCTGCAATTTGTCTCTATAACAATAATAATGGCAATTTGGAATATAGTGATTGTTGCTTTTCCTTCCTAATGTGCTCACTTTGTTTATTTTCTATCCTGTTGCCTATGGGGAGGAGAGGAATTACGATAAATTTTCCCATTTATACTGATGCTATCAGTAAAAAAAACCATTTGGTAGATGTAAGAGATGCTTATTGATGCTTCCTTCATAAAATACTTACAGTGAAACACTGGACATGACCCTAGAGGAAAATTGTAGAGAACGAAGTGATTTCCAAGACTACAAAGTAATAAAAAAGTCTTGAAACAGTCTTCCTGTTTCTGGGGGTTAACAGGAAAAGGAGTCCATTCCAGGAAAGGGCTATGTCCTTTCTTTTTCAGCTCTAAAAGTAGCCATTTTATATGAGCTTGTTTTGCTCTCACCTTCACATTATATAACACTTATCTCTCAGGCAACTGTTTGTGAAATTGTTTCTTCAGAAATTAAAGCAACTTCTTTGCCAGTCATTATGTGGAGCTCATTTATCTTGAATAGGGATTCACAGAATCATAGAATGGTTTGGGTTGGAAGGGATCTTTAAAGGTCATCTAGTCCAATCCCCCCCCTGCAATAAGCAGGGACATCTTCAACTAGATCAGGTTGATCAGAGCCCCGTCCAGCCTGAACTTGAATGTTTCCAGGGATGAGGCATCTACCACCTCTCTGGGCAACCTGCGCCAGTGTCTCACCACTCCTGTCGTTAGAAATTTCTTCCTTATATCTAGTCTGAATCTACCTTCTTTTAGTTCAAAACCATATCACTACAGGCCCTACTAAAAGTCTGTCCCCATCTTTCTTTTAATTTGATCTTTTCCAAGAGAAAGTTCTACTGAACATCTGATTGCTAGGCTACCCTCACCAGCTGTGCTCAGTGTTTCAAGGTTCTGACTGAACCTTGATTTCATCACTGAAATCAGAAAGGAAATTTCAGATTTTAATATGAGAAGATACAATGACACATGTCTACACTGACACACTGTGTAACGCAGGGCAGGTAATTTTATTAGTGGATGAAGTAAGTATTTTTTCCTGTTGATTTCAGTGGGTAGAGCTGAGAATCCAAGTGTGTAAATAAAGTTTAATTAGAGTGCAAAGAAATCTACCTTGCTATCCAAGTCAACATGCAAATTTGGCAGTGTTAAAACACAGTTCTTAGGAAAACAATAGGATAGGTTCATCTCTACTTCTTTGGACTTTCCAAATCCCACTTCAAAGAACTGCGAAGTTGGAGGGTTTTT
Source organism: Aviceda cuculoides (assembly GCA_035590195.1). Taxonomy (NCBI): domain Eukaryota; kingdom Metazoa; phylum Chordata; class Aves; order Accipitriformes; family Accipitridae; genus Aviceda; species Aviceda cuculoides. The sequence continues at coordinate 20,482,218 of JAVJGG010000053.1, read as the reverse complement.
CAATTTTCTGTTAGAAATTTGGATTTTGTTGCATTTATACTATTAAGTGGCTACACACTGTGCACTATAAAGTCTGTTCAACTGTATTACCATTCATTCACAAATAAAACATGCTTGCTGTCTTTGAGCTAAAATGTTCCTTCTATACCTCTATTCTTTTTCAGAATATTTTATTGTTAACAGCATACATACTCTGCACATTTTTAAACTTACAACCAAATGCAACTGCTGTTGAAGTAAACAAACTTTTTTACATTAAAATATTTAATTAGTGAAACAATCAGTATCAATGTAACAAACTGAAAAATACAGCAACCTGATACAAGACTGAGGTAACAAAGTACTTTGCCAAAAACCTAGATTCCAATGCCAGGGTTGTTATGGGTGAGACAGTTCACAAGAATTATAGAAAGAATCCTTACACAAATGGCATGCAGTGGACTGCTGGAAAATACAGCCAAAAATAGTGCAACAGTTTTCACATAAAACAAACCAAAATGCTGAAATTGGTTTATACTATAATGTGACAAATAAGTCGCAATTTGAAAACTGCTTTCTTTGCCTCGTTTTAGTGCTATTTGGAAAACCATGCATTTTGGCACTGAATTACATCAAAATTGCACATAAATTAATAATATTGCCTACATACACTTTGTATCTTCACGATTTTGAAAACAGTAATTCTGAGATAACGTTTATTTTTACACAACTATTGCAGCTGTTCTCTTTAATGGATAAAAACTTGTATGGTTTATAGAATTTTTGTGAAAATGCTGTATTAATCAGTACTGATATGCAGCATATTGTATTTCAACAGCAGCTTTCAATTCGAAGTATCGGATGACAGCAAATGGTACCAAATGACAGCACAAAAATGCTAATCAGCAGTTACAAACTGTTTAATACTTAAAATCTCATTTAAAATTTAAGATATTTTAATTATATTCTTACACTGCCATCATTCTGAATTTTTTTATATTGCACAGCAATTTCACAATTGTGAAAAGGTTTTTACCTGACTATTATTTGCTATGTTCATCTTTCTTCTATATAATGCTTTTTACATTCAAATGATCATAGTGTGAGTGAATTCAAGTTACTTTTGACATATTTCCAAATTCCAAGGTTTTGAGTAGGATTTGAGTTTGAGGATTGAGTAGCATTGAAGAGTTTAGTTTCTCCACAGATTCATCGGCTGTCAGTTACAAATGGCTGCGTATAAGAAACATTCATAAATATTGCCCTTCACTCATGCCACACTGGTTTGGGGGCCATCATAGTTTCTGGCAAATATGCTTCCTCTCTAGTTGGGAATCTGTTTTACAAGCAAGTGAAAACAGACCATTTTGTAACTTCTCCAACAGGCTCTGCGGCTCATAATTTTGAGTAGAAGTATATTTTTGAAAGCTAGAACACTACACCTCTTGTACATACAATAACATATATAACACTTTAGAGACCCTTAAATTCTAAAAGCCATTGAATTCTGAGTGTGTTCAGGCAGGTTCTATTGCTACTGTATCAGTCAGCAGTTACTGTTCTTTCCAAGGGAGGCTTGTTAAACATAACTGAAAGTTGTTAAAACATCCATTAATCTCAACTGCAATATGCTGGAAAAAATGTCATGAGTCCTCATTGGTGTTCACTTCCACTACACCACACTAGAAAGGAGTAGGTATTTCCATGCTTTTCATGTACGTACATTTAATGCCAGTAAGTGTTCCTTTTTAAATTAAGCTTATATTTAAGACAGATCACGTTATTCTCTTTTAAGGGGAAGGGGCTACTAATTAAGTAACTTTAAAAAATACTCTTCACTCGAATAGTTCTGTTTTGGTTAGTGTGTCATCATTTTGGTCACTGTTCTGCACATGGTTCAAACCCTAATGCTAATAACACACAATACATGTGGTCATAGGTGGCACATTCGTTAAAATGTCAGTCCACATAACACTTGCATCTTCATGAATAATCTCACTGATAACTAATCACAAAAGTCCACAGGTGCAGAATAATTCAGATTATATCATATTCTAACAGTCTGAAGGAATTTACTGGTGATAGGATTTCACCACATTCAAAAGCTTCTACACTGTCTCCAATGGCATTGGATGCCCTGCCCTAGCAGATATGGATGTTTTTCCCAGTTCAAAGTTGTCTTAATTTAGTAAAAAAGGAGAAAAAAGGTATAAATGTATTTTGTATTACCACTCTTTTCACACAGCACCTGAGCTATCAAAGAAACTTTGTCAACTTTCCATACACTTTCACGTGTCCCATGACCTAAATGCAGTTGTCATCAGGAACTGTTTTTGTTGAAAAGCTGGTATGTATCAGGCTTCATTCTCAGGATGGTAATATGAACACTTTAAATAACACAAAAGTTACAGCTGACCTACATTTAACGATACAGGTATTTTTTTGTTGTTGTTAAAGAAGTTTTAAAATAAAAATTTAGAAGATCATGCAGGTCCACAGAATAAATACTCTTAATGTCAGGGAGCTTGTTCTAATACAGGGCCTGTTCAATTAAACTAAGTTCCATTTTTTTCATGGTTTGTAAGCTAGAGGTTGGCTTGCAAATTTCTCCTCTATGCAATCTTAGGAAACTCAGACGAGGTTTTCTGGTGATTGATGAAATCTGAATACTGATGCCTTATGGCAAGAGTTTAAAACAGAAAAAGTGCTGCACTTAGCATGGGAACAGAAAAACCCTCTGACCACAGGAGTGCTAGGGCACAGCAGGGATACAGCTATGGATGTAGAGAGAGTTCTTTCAGAGGAGAAGGCTCAGTTACATTCATTTTTCTTTTGATCTCTGGACACTGGTGTGGAGGCTTCTTTGTACTTGCTCCACTGTCAGTCTTCCCTAGCTTTCATTGCCATCATGATTTCATAATAGCAGTACCATGTGCCAGTACTGTATGTCATGAAGGTACATCAGGTACTAGAATTGAGTGGAGCTGAGTCATCCACAGAAAGACAGAACAGAAACAATGATATGGAATAATTCTGAGGAGCCAGGGCCATGTGATACATAACACCTGATTACTTGCTTCACTGTACCAAGGGATTTAAGACAAACAACATTCAGACTGAAGAAAAAAACAAACTTGTAAGCAACTAAGCCACTAGTAAGAGAATGAAAGATGACCTTTAGCACAGCATAAATTTAAACAGCGTTAAGTCCACTGTCAGGGCATTCCTGAGTAATGTAACTGAACGAAAATGAAAGCAACTGTCCTGTGCCAAAATACATTTTTCCCAAATAGCTCAAATGTGAACAGCAGAATTGTCTGGAGATTTGATACAAAATCTGAGGCAGACACATTGCCAAGCAACTCAGTGCACTTAGATTATAAAAATGTTGTTCCACAATTTTCTATTCTAATTGACACTTTGCAGCAAGTTAACACTATCAATCATTCTGTGCATTAGAAAGAATTGAAACCCAACATGGGCCAAATATTCTTCAGTCACACAAAGCAGCTTAACAATAAAAAGAACCGTTTAAAAAAGAATAGGCAGAAGATATGATGCTCAGTTTGTGGCCAAACATCAGTTCATGGCAGTCTCTGACCACGAAAATTTGAGGGCTCTAGAATCCTGCAGCAGTCAGGATTAATCTTCTGTCCATCTAACTTGTCTGCTTTCACTCAGTGCATGAGACTCTATCTAGTCCTAAGGACAACATTCACTTTCTGCTTTTAAAAGCTGTGTCAGAATCACTTTCAAGTTACATAGGAAAGTGCTGAAATATTTGTGGCTGGCTCATGTCAGGAAAACCATTCTCCTCTTCCTCATTAGAGAACAATAGCCTGTTTCTTCAGTTTGGCACTTGAAATCGCACCAGGTAGGAGACCAAATTATTCGAATGACATTAGATTAGCAGGTACCTGGAAAAGAATGTAAATTATTCAGCAGTATAATGCTTCTGAGGCTATTATGGCACTGGGAAACTCCAAAGTTACAAAACAGAGTGGGCTAATCATTTATTATATAATGTGAAAAGTGTAATCAGTCCCAAACAGGCCTAAAAGAGGGCTAACTCCATAACTGAAAGGCAAGATAAAGACTCAAATGATTTTTCTATTCACAGACCAAATCCAGCCAAAGTATTCTAAGAAGTTATCAGTATGCATGCGGGGGATGTATGTGTGTAAAGAAGATTCTCGAGCTGCATCCTGTTTTAGGTCCTATATGGATGAACATCCTATTAATATAACCCTTGGAAATCTTTTTATGAATCAACATTTTCCTCAAAAGAAGAATAAGACTGCTATATAAAGGACAAACATGGCATTTTTTAGGATGCTTTCTTCAGTGGCACTTACAGACCCAGTCATTAGAGTAAATGCTAGCATGTTTGCTTTCTTTGTCCCTGAGAAAGCCCCTTCTGAAGTAGAGATGGGGCTACCTCACTTGAAGCCGTGAGTCTAGAGGTTATAAGCTGTCAAGGTAACCAAACCTATAGCTACACCTGCACAAATCCTTATTTGGTGGGAATTCTGTAGTTTTAAATAATTTTTATTCCTCCTATTGAAAAATTGGATCAATGTACAAAATGAGGAATTATGTCTGTCCCCACAGGACTGTGTGTGCACACAGACTGAAAAAAGACATCTTATCTAGTAAGGATTTCCTGGAAAAATATGAAAAAAAGGGTAGAAGTAAGTTCCACAACCTTACCTGAGGCTTGTTACTTTTGCATGCATCATCCAAATGCTTATGCCATAATATTGCATGAAACCTTGAACCAGTCTGGAACTTGTAAACATTGCCTACAAAAATAAGAAAATCAAAGGCTCTAAATTTGCAGACAGACATGCAGTTTCAAGGGATTCTAATTCCTGTGCAGAAGCTGAAGTCCTGAAGTAAACTGTTAAATTTATTTGTATCTCAAATATTCAAACAGGATGTTGCTCATATAATAGAGACCATGTGAGGCATGTTATCCAACAATCCTTGTGTGAAGGGAGTATAAGAACATACGTGGCCTGCAAAGCTAAGAGGAGTGTATAGGCAGAGAGGCCTCATTACAGCCACAGAGAAGACCACTTAGGCCACATCTAATTTACTCCTGGCTTTCTTCTCATTAAGACTGTTGTGGTTACTGCCAAACTTCTCATGAATGTTTTTGATATTTGTGAACTTAGTTTTCTTCGATATTTTATAAATTGTTTCTTGCATTTTAGTCAACACCCAAGAGATACACTTCACACAATAGATGCAAATCCACATCCAGCACCCAAGTTGCAAACATGAAAAGTGAAGGAAGCACTCAAAGTGCAAAATAATTCCAGGGGCTTTCTGATCTTTTGAAGTTTAATCAAGTTGGAAGAGTTACAGCACTTAAAAATTAATTATTTAAAAGTAATTAATAAGTACTTAAAAGGCTTTTTTTTGGTAAATGGTTTGATGTTTGAGGAGTTTTCATAATGTTTTAATTGGCCTCAGTGTAAGTCAAGATTTGATGCTGACCGATTTTAAGAAAGCTATTCAGAAACTCGGAGATCAGGGTATGCAGGCACATGGACATGCAATCTCATATTGGTTGGACAATTTCTGCAAAACTTACAGTAACTTCCAAGATACAGCAACACCTCTGTAGCCACCATTGAAGCACCACAGCATATTGTAGAAATATGTTCACTTTCATTTGTACTCTGCCTTGAAAATTCTATATCGAAAATCTCCCTCTTCAGTCTTTTAAATGAGTGCCACTGCAAATTCTGTAATCTACAAACTCATTAACAGGGATTAATCTACTTCCTGTCATAGAAATACAATGCAGACAACGTCCATCCTGCAACATCTACCTTTGTCAGGGTTATTTAGCTGGAAAATATCAGGATGCTCAGGGTCGTCAGGTAGTGCCACCATCCAGCCCACAATGGAGACTTTTTTACCAGGTGTAGATTTATACTGGAAGAGACAGACAAGTCAGTCACAGCTGAGACTGTAGTAGGGATTAACTTTTGACTGTAAAAGTTGTGCAGACATACAGCTTAGCCTGGAACAGCAAGTACACTTCAAACACCCTTCCAAATCTGCTTATGAATATGCAATTTTGGGTTTTAGAACAAATTTAAAGCTTACATGTTTTCTTTCAGTGCCTCTTAAAGATTTTGCTCCAAAGTACAGAAGAGTTGATCCTGAAAGCATAACCCAGTATCTAGTCCATGAGGAGAGCTGAATCAGAAAGGAAAAAAATTAGGGAAAACTCTGCATATCTCTGACATTTCAAAAATTTATTCACAAGCAAGTACAAGTGCTACCTAAGTTAATTTCAGGAGCAAGGAATGGAGAGTTAGATAAAGAGTGTCTCCTGGTGCAAATCAGCCCAGCTACCTAAATTTGGATGGCCGACTGTGAATACAATCCATCTTACTCAGGTATCTCATAAAAATATCAGGACTGATTGCTTCACAGCAAAATAGTGTGCTGCCTTCTACTGGACAGATCTTAGACTTCTGCAGTTGATCAACAGAATTTATTGAGATGACATCTCTGCAATTCTTCAAATCTTTTAGCACTGAACAGTAGGGTTGTGCATAAAAAACATCAATGAACTCTACAGAAAACAAAAAATTACCAAATGCGTAGGACCAGAACCATGTGAAACCTGTGAATTTATGTTAAGTATGAACTACCATGACTTTGGTGCTATGGGTGGTGTCCTGGTTTCAGCTGGGATAGAGTTAATTGTCTTCCCAGTAGCTGGTACAGTGCTGTGTTTTGAGTTCAGT
>JAVJGG010000053.1:20456135-20475369 GCA_035590195.1 Aviceda cuculoides | reverse complement strand
ATTAGTGTTATCATTATCGTTATTAGTTTCTTCTTTTCTGTTCTATTAAACTGTTCTTATCTCAACCCACGAGTTTTTCTTCTTTTTCCTGATTTCCTCCCCCATCCCACTGGGGGGGGGAGTGGGTGAGCGGCTGCGTGGTGCTTAGTTGCTGGCTGGGGTTAAACCACGACAGGTGGGTGGCCTGCAGCCTTCCCATTTCATCATGATACTGAATTTCTGCCCCCACAGAAATGCATGCTGATTTATAGAGCTGCTTTACTCTTGCTCTGCTGTCACAACCTAGGGACATTACTCACAAATGCAGGGAGAAGCAAAACTGCTGTAGATCAAATAGCATACAAAGGTTACAATCTTGTTATAATCCAGTTAAATGATTTTATAATTGATAATAACAAGGAACATTGTTTTGTATGGTATCAAGCTGCACGTTTAATCTAGTCCTGGAAATTAAAACAGCCACTACTGAACTAGAATCACAGGAAGAATTAGAATCACTTACAGTAGGCTTCTTGCCTTCTTTGAGCAATGTTTTTCTTCTTAATGGCCCTTCCATGGTAATGACTCCTGTGGCACTACCTAATGTGCAACTGCAGGCCCCTGTTGGGCTGGAGAGACAAAACACTGCCGTATGTATTTCAGCAGACAGATAAGGACAAGAAGCAAGAAATACGATTTAGCTCCAAATACATTTTTTCCTGCATTGCCTGACATATATTGTATAATCTGACACTTAACTTTATAACATGTATTTTCCAGACCTAGGTATCAAATAGGAACCAGGATCTTTGATAAATAGCAAATCAACAAAAGGTCCTATTCTGGGGTCTGAGACATGAAAAAAACCCCAAACAGAATAAATATTGAGGCCCAAAGTCAAAGGGAAAACAGGCAATTTTCTGTTTTATTCTGGTAAATTACAGAAATCATGTGGATTTCTGGAAACTTATGGCTTAAAATTTTGGCAGTAAGAGCTCCCACAAATGTAATTTTACCTTAAGATAAACTTTAGCTATCAAAAAAAGAATATAGGAAATTACCTCTGCTAATTGGAAAAAAGTTGGGAAAAACTATATAACAACGCCAAATAGTTTATTGTACAGTGATTAAACTATTTCTTCCTTTCCCAGGATGAACACAGAGCTTTCTACATACAACAGTGGAAAGTGCTACAACTGAAAAGACCTAAGTACAGGCTAAGTTAGAAATGTAAACAGTCATTAAGAGCATAACAACCAAAGACTGATTGGTAGGTGATGATATGTTCTAATTATCTGCTGCTAACCTTTCCATTGCCATGTGATCACAGGCCTGATATTCTTATAAATACAAGGGCCAATGAAGTTTACCAGAGCCAACTAAATCACATCTAGTAATTAATACAAGGAAAAGGACACCTGTATGATCTACCATTTGGCTGTGAAAGGAACACTCTTCTATGAACAAGTATGATGGTGTCATATAAACACATGCTGGTGAAAGTGACATACACAGCAACACCATCTATGCAAAAACAGCACTTCAAACTGGCAGGCACATCTTCTTCGATTAAATGGAATTGCCTTGCCTGTGCTAATGCGTATTCCTGCCAATTCTAGTTTTCTGATAGAAATGGTACAAGATTCCAGAAAAGGAAGAATGAATGAAAGCATTAGAATTACTTGACGGTGGATAAATGTAAGCAATGTAATTCAGGGAATAATTCTTCTTTGTGGTTTAATAGGCTTTTCACATTTTAATTGTCTTATATGTTCTATTTCTAGCTTGTATACATTTTTGAAACAAATCTACCATGGACATTTTAAGAGAGTATTTTCCAGAAGCAGGTGTAATAGCTGAAATATTGTTCCAAAATTTACTCCTTTACTTATTTATAATGTATGCATTTTTATTCCTGTCTAACTTCTTCTAAATTGTGCTGCTATCAGAAGTTACTAGCTCAAGTAAAATGGCTGTACTTACATTTACACATTATATCAACATTTCTACAATGGCTGAAGCAAACTAATTTATACAAAATAAAAACTGACTGGATTTAAACTCTAACTAAATCTCAGCATTTGCAGAATACTGTTTCAGGGCCCTATTTTCCTTACTGTTCATACATGCTTCTTCACTTCCCACTACCACAAAATTTATCAAGTCCAGGTCAGGTATGGATGCAATGAATGATTTTTATCCCTCTAACTATATACAATTTTCCATGTCACCTCTCTTTGGCCTGTAAATGGATTACCTGTTTGTGAAAAGGTCATGTCTCGGTGACTAGAAAGATTGGGAATGCCCGCTAAATATGGCATTGCTGATATTCCCTCTCTTATTTGGGGTCCAAGGTAACACTTCTTTACTGTACAAAATCAACAGATCATACTATAGCTCTCTGACACAAACAGATGTTATGGGTAGCTGTCCTGCCAATCAGGAAGTAAATTGTGAGAAAGGATCAAGAAGGTAACCGTCTAACATCATTATTTGTCAAATAGATGGCAGGAAGGCAAAGATGGCCTTCCTGACAAACCTGCTTCTGTAATGTCATAAAACCCAAAGTAAACATTAGTCTTCTGCAGTATGGAAGCCAGACATAATTAGTTAAATCAATAGCTAAACTGAATTTCATCTGAATGGGCCATGCCCCTGCTTTAGTATTAATAGGAATTTTTACAAGCAGGAGGGGAAGGCGCCCATGAGTAGCTAGGAAAGTGTAGAGACCCAAATGGAAGTTTAGCACCATACACTGAGTAAGGCAGACCCTGAACTGTACCTGTAGACACAGCTTCGACTCCTAGGAGAATTCCGGATCGGTACCCTCCAGTTAGGCCCCAGCGTGGCATATAAACGACCCCTGTTTGTGAATGCAAATATCTGATGAGGGAAATTCTAGTCTGAGACTTCAACAGTTAGGGTTTGGTAAACATAACAGAGAGAGTTCCCAATCTTTTCCGGTCCATGGGAAGAAAAACACAATAAATTTACAGTGCTTTATTTCAAAAAGTTCGCCATTTTTTCCTAACTAATCAATAATTTGATAAAAATAACTATTGATTTAGGGCTTACCTATGTTAGGAATCATTCATGAATTTCTTAGCTAAGTCTGTAGAGTGCTCAGTGAGTGTACATGAAGACTAACTCACCTTTCAAGCCCTGACGGCAGCTCCTCACTAAATTCTGAGCTTTCACTGCTATCTAGAAAAAGAGTAGCACAGAGAAGGAGTAAGAAAACCACACAAGGGAAAAATACAAAGCCTATGTATGTGGCTCACCAGAATAATCTTTATATAGTACCATGGAAATTGCTTACTCAAATCATGTTTCAAAGCTGAAGTCTTTAGAATGCATGAAAATCTGAAATTGGAAGAGGCTTACATATGCCTTCCAATTTATAATATCTCACTAATGAACGAAGTCATTGTTACTGCTGTGTTTAAATACCAGACATCTACATGCCTTAGTTTTCATTATGCTGTTTTCCTTCAAAAGCTGAGCACTTCACGAACACAAATCCAGTTACTTTTTAAGACAGTATTTCTACAACAATATCTGTAAGTCTATTAAAGTTGTTAGACATGACATCACTGTTTGTTTTCAACAAGCAAACACACCTGTAACAGAGGATATGCCAGCTGTATGCTGCTGCTAGGAGCCGTAACAAATCAATATGATGGTATTCACAATGATAGTCCCCATTTCTCCTCCAAGCCTATGACCGATTTGTCTCTCCTTCCCTGGCACAGCTACTTAGCTCACAGTTTTAATTTGCCCAGGATTGATCTTCTAATGCGCAGTATAACACAGTGAGCTGTGCCTGTATTTTCCAAATTTCAAAGATCATCTCAGTGTCAAACCCTTGGTGTAACCAAGTGGTTACTTGGTCAAGTAAGCAGCTACCCTTCACAGCCTATTTCATATTCTAGAAATAGCCTGAGCCACTTAAAAGGTGGCTTTCTCTTGCTTAGAACACAGATGCTCGATTACTTTGTTTTTATTATAATAATTATTTTATTAATTATAATACCATAATGTAATTGTCATCATCCTCTTTCACAAGTTTATTTCATGTTTCTTTTGAAGTCTCAGAGAGCACAGCTAAACTATTCTCCCATCTTCTAAAACACATCATTAAAATTAAAGTTTTCTTTGTGAAAAAGTAGCTTTCTAAGTATATATCCACTTTTCAGTAGCACTTTTTTTTCTCCCCTGGTGAAAGCTGACAAACACTCTGTGTCACATACAAAGCATATACAAAGACAATCTTTCTTCATGCCACTTTTACCAAAACCACCAGTAGGTAACTGAGGAAAGCTGAGATAAAGTTGACTAGGTAGCTGAGTAGCAGTTCTGATCTACTTTCTTCCATGAAAGGGACCAGTCTCTGCACAGGAGCTAACTACCCTCCTAACTCCCTACTTCTGGGTATCTCTGTGAGTTTCCAGAGCACTGGGACAGAAAGGCAGGATGCCAGTTCCCCACACAGACTCTACCTATGGAAAGGCCATTGGTGAACAGCGAGTTCAGAGCGTGGCCACGCGCTGGGCTGTGCGACTCCAAGACGCTGTCATCCAGGAGGTGGCGCGGCTTCTCCGTCGGGAAGGTCGCGCTTTTGCTCTCCACTACGCTGAACTGACACATCATGCTGGAAAATTGGAAAGAGAAAAATGCACAACCCCTCTTATGTCATCTAATAGCAATCTTTGGCTCCTGCTATTTCCACTCAGACTTTGCCTTATCAATAGGTTATTAATCAGCAGGCAATTAAACAGTACTGCTCACACTTTCCCTCTGCTGTGCACATGCTCCTTGACTTCCAAAATAAGTTTCACATTTTTGTGGTCTTTGTAAGTAACTGTTATTAAATTTCTGCAGATGAGAATTTTTAAGCTGACTCCTCTCCATACAAACACCCTGTGTGGAGGCAAAGGTAGAAAACCAGAAAGAGCAGACCCCAGCTAAGCCACTGCTTAGTGGTCCTTCACTAAGCTGAACTAACACATCAACATTCTATGACCTTGGACAAGTCACGTGAACTTCTTTTACCCTAACCCATTAATTGTGAAATTTGGTAGATGATGAAACCTTAACTGGGGAGCAGGTGCTCTCACTTAGCTGGGTAAATGGTAGAGAAAAATGTTTCTAATCCATACTATCCAGGTAAAACTGTGCAAAAGCTCACAACTTTCCTGAATGGTAAGGTGTGCCAAGCAGCTAGTAAGCTTCCTTAGATGTATTAGCAAGATGTTTAAAAAAAAAAACAAAAGAAAAAAAATAATCAGTAACGCACACCAGGAATCCACAGACGAAAGTGGATACACAGCTTTCAAGTACTGCCAATGTCTGGCACTAGTGGAGAATAAGAGTCAGCAAAAATGACCAAGTGACAAGAGAAAACCTAGAGAATACAGAGTAAAGCCTGAAGCACTCTTGCAATACAAGAAATGGAAGGGACAAATACCAGAGTGTTCTCAAATACCAGAGTGTTCTGCTGCTATCTTAAATCTTTGTGATGCACAAAATTGTCTCAACGTGAGACAGCCTGGAGTACCCACTTGTTTCCCAGGCTGTGACTCTTCCTGTGCCTTGGTACAGGAGGTGTAGGTAGACTTGCTGCTACTGAGGCATCAGGACACGTGGGTCTCCTGCTGAATTTCATAATTGCTGACACATCAGATGGACCTAAAAGACAGAGATCATTTAACACTGATCTGATGCAAACCCCAGGAATTTCATAGGCTGATGTGTTTAGCCACTGATTGAAATGAATTGTTACAGATAACCAAAAGGCACCATTTCTGAAGAGCTGTTTCTTGCACATTAGGGTTACACCATCCATTTCTGCTACAAATTCATCTCTGTAGTCTCAAACTGTCTGGAAGTAATTTTTAAAACAGCTTTGCACATACTTTTAACAATGAACTCCTACAAAAAGTCTTGGCACCTTTACAACAGCTGGATGTGCCAAAGTGTAATATGCAGAGCCATAAAATCAGTTTGTACTTCGGGTGTGAGCAGGAATGCTCACACATGTTTTGAATTTTGTTCACAACTAAATGTTGTGAATAAACTGTAAACAATCTGCTCATACTGACTCACAGCTTGAGCATGTAAGAGAAAACAAGGGCTTTTCAAGTGTCTAATGGCCAGACAGATGCATTACTTCTCAATCATCTATGAGCTCTAGAGATGTCTCACTGCAATTATTCTTCATCTCACTTTACAGATTTTATGAGGCCTCACAGAAAACATGGACAAGCTGTTCTTGTTCCAGTTCCTTGATACTGTTCCCAAAAGGCTGGCAATGAACTTTGCAATACAGTGGAGAACAACATGGCCTATCATCATCCTCAGTGAATGCAAGGCTATTCTTGGCTTCACAAAAACCAGTTGAGATTTTACTTTTAAACATTTAGTTGTGGTGTTGGTGGTTGTGACAGAAGCAGGAATAGTGGTCATGGAAGCAGCTGTCTGCCCCATATCTATCTCCAGACTTGGTACAGCTCAGGTAGCAGCAACACAGACTTTCCCCTACACTACAGGAACCACTTCTTGGAGGCTCCAGCGACCTTACCTTAGTCAGCTTCTGGCCTCTAAGCTAAAACCACCTGTTAAGAGGTCAACAGAGACAGAAACTTTGTGATGTGAAAAACAACACACAACTATCATCAGAATCCTTACAAAAGTGTCTGGCCTCAAATTAGTGATAAACAGAAAACAGAAAAAAAACCCCAAACAAAACCCCAGCATTCCAGGGCACAGTTTGACAACAGGATGTGAAGGTACACCCCTAACAGAAATTGTTCTGAGGGGGATGTTCGTCACTGGAACAGGCTCCCCAGGGAAGCGGTCAGGGTACCAAGCCTGTCAGAGTACAAGGAGTGTCTGGACAATGCTGTTAGTAATATAATTTAGTTTTAGGTAGTCCTGCGAGGAGCAGGGGGTTGGATTTGATGATCCTTACGGGTCCCTTCCAACTCGAGATATTCTATGATTCTATCTGTTATATAGGCTACTCCATCTCTCCTCAAGCACAGAAGTTATTAATCAGTTTCTTCTGCCTTGAACTGAGGATTCATGAGATACAAGAAGAAACAGGAGAACCGGTAACGAGTTTGTCCTAGTAAGAGGCAAAAAATAACACAAATAAGTGCAAGTTGCTTTACTGTCCATACTCACTCTGCAATATAGACTTATATCAAGTTGTATGAAAAATAGTAATTAATTCCAAATTGTGGTTTTATTTCCCCATAGACCAGACTCAGGAGTTTCGCTATGAACTTACTATAAAGAATTGCAAAGTTTTTTCCCTAGCAGTCATCGTGCTGTTTAATTAACAATGAAAGCAGCCTCAAGACAAGCAGAAAGAGGAAACTGCTTCTAGCAATAACCGAGAGGGGAAACAAGTTCATTAGAGGAACCTTCAGTAATACCGTTCATCAGATCATCAATTTAGTGGGAGAACAAAAAGAGAAAACAGTTTATAAACCTGTTTTCTACTTTATTCCTATATACCATCTTATATAGGACAGTACTTTTGCCTGCCTGTCTTTGCTACCATCACACAATTGAGAATTTGTGAAACATGACACCAGTAGCATGAGTCACTGGCGTATGTGGCTTTAGAGAAGGTCTTATGTTTAAAGACCACATGCAGTTTAAAAAAAAATGCACTTTTCATCATTACTTGATCCAGAGATTCAACCAGAACCATACGCCTGGGAGGTTGGAAGAGGGCTGAGTACAATATTCTGCTGCATTTTCAATTAAAACTTTGTGGCATTTGGGCTGTAAGACGACACTGGAAGCTTCTTCCCTAAAGATGATAAGGTTCACCTTCCTCTTCTGCTGTGGAGGCTAAGCACAAGTTAGAATATAAAAAGTATGAATCCGAGCACAAATAGGTGGTGACTAGTTTAGTGTAAAAACTGTTTGAATTCGTATTTCATTATTAGGTCTGAAAATCTTGTCTGTTGCATTACTAGCAAGTACATGTATTTCACTAAAGTCTTTTACCACAAGTTTTCATTATGAATTCTTAAAATTAACACAGAGACAAACCAAATGCATTCAGAAGTTTCAGAAATGATTACAAGTTCTTTTATTTGAAAACCTCCAGCCCTTCTGATGAACTAAGTTCACAAAAAGGAGTTTTCTCTACATGCTTTGTTTGTAGTGCCTTTCCATCAGATGTTTTTCAACTTGTGAACAGTAAAATACTTAGGACTACTGAGGTGTTTACTACCTGCTAAGAAGCTTAAAATATATTGGAACTGAGACCCAGTATGAAGATAGTGGCAGCTGAAAGAATTTTCTTGAAAATTATGAGCATGTATCAGCAAGAGTTTAGTCTGAAACTCAGCATAAACTTCAGTGTAAATGTGGCCACTCTGAGGTTACCATCACAGCTTGCAATGCATTAAGTCACTACCTTTCCCTTAATTTGGCTGCAGGATTGGTTCAGTTTCCTATTGCTTCCTGTTGTGTCATTCAGCTTTCTCTCTGGTACCAGTTCTAAATCCTGGTTTACATTAAGTTCTTTTAAGTGGATGACATTATAGTTCACTGAGAGCTACTGAAGCATTAAGTTTAACAAACTTTTGATACTACAGCCTGTGAAAAAGTAGCAAATCTCAAGGCACAGCCCTAAAGGAGTACCAGTATGGTGCAGTGCTTTTTCACACAGACACTATGCTGCATGTCAAAATAACTGTTATATTTTCTAATACACATGAGTTTAAAGGTTTAAGTTTCTCACTGTGCAGAGTCACAGAGCTGAAAGCAATAAGAGTCAAATTAATTGAACAGTCTAAGAGAATGCTCATTGAAACAAAGCGTGGAGACTGCACCAAAACTTCATCATCTAGAGAAAGTACAGCAAAATAACAAGTCTTGTGCTGACACAATCAAGCCATTACAAAAATCAAAGTCAGCTGGATTTTACTCCAGGTATTTTAAGGTATTTATAGGTTCAGAGGTTATCACTATCAAAACCTACAAAAAAAAAGAGATGTTGTCTACCAACAAAAATAGTTCTTTGAGAGTTTTCACTCTACACTCCCTTTTTTTGGAAATCAGACTCCCATTTAGGAAGCATGAAATGAAATTTGCACTAATATGAATACAGCACAAAAATATTTAAAGATTGATCATTGTAACTTGATTTTAGCAAGAGCTTTTATTACCTGGACAGCTTAAGAACAGAAAAAGTTTGTTAAAAAAACCCTGAAACAAGTGATATAATGTGTCTAAAAGGACTGCATATCTCAGATTGAAAATAAGATTATGGAATCAGACTTCAGTTCAGGTTAAAATACTGCCTGGCTAAGGTGAGATGTGTGAAGGGTGACAGAATTCGTGGAAATAGTTATAGGAGCCTTACAAGTTAAGCCAACAGTTCCAGCCTGGCTTCCTTGCCTTGCTATACATGGCAATCACAATTGCTTTCATCAGTCCTGTGAAAGGAGGTGAAGGACTCAGAGTAAGTCCTAGTTAGGTGTCTTTAGTGAAGATCCTGATGACAGAAAACAGAATGCTTTGTGCGATAAGATGATGACAGAAATATCAGCTGTGCTGGTATTACTCTGTTTGGAGTGGCCATTTTCTATGTTGTTCTGCATTTTTCTCGTCTCCAAGGCAAGAGAAAGAAATATATACAGTTTGGCTCTGTTAACCCTGTGCTAAGGTAAAAAGAATCTGAGCATAGAAACCTTTACAAAGTCTTTGCATCTGCTCTGCTGTCAAATGTCTGAGGAAGAACTGCGAAGTTCAGCGTTCTCATTAGATGGGACCTGTGCTGCAAGGTACATTCAGTTCAGCAAGAAGTCTGGGGTGCAGAGGCTGTCAGCATGAGTTATGGGGCACAGGGAAGATGACCTCATTTCTGTAAAGGGGTAAGAGATAAGAAAGCCTGTGCCAAGAAGGATGCCAAAGAGGGTAAGCAGTGAGATAGTGATGAAAACTGTAAAGACCAAGGGATGTTTCTGGACATACCAGACTGCTGAGCAATTAGCTGGTGAAGCTATGCCTGATACTACTGATAACAAAATTCCAATATTTAAATTCATGTGAGATTGAGTTATTTTGCCCCCTTTTTTCCAGTAAGTGAAGTCATCTGCTACTGCTAACTCTCCTCTTTACTCTTCTGGCTCCACTCCTAGTGCATACTGTTACCCTGATTGCTATTCTGTTATTTTGCCTTTCATGGAGACAAAGCGCTCTTAGTAGGATTTTCCAGTCAGCTGGCATGAACAAGGGTTAGTTTGGTTTTCATTATTTCTCAGCATAATTTTCAAGACTATGCTGACATACACAAAAAAAAAAGTATAAAAATATTAAAACATTATTAAAAATTTGTTTGCATTAGGGAACGTGAAACAACTTCATCAGTGAGCTGAGTGCTGTTCAGATATGTGGCAAGAACATTTGGAAAAGTTTACACATATCCCACAGGATCTCACTGTTTTTTCCTTTGCATAATTTTTCCATGAATAATCCTTCAAACGTTATAAATGAATGTTACTTTTGCAATCCTTCAGTAGAACATGTGAACATTTACAGTCTCCAGAGCTTTTAAAGAAAGCAACAGGGTTCACAATTTTTCTCCACTAAAAATCTATCAATAAACCAATACTAGGCATCCAAACGGAAAACTGAAAAGGAGTTGCATATTATATGCTGAAAAACTGAGTGACTTTTCAGGAAGGTAAACCAGTCTCAACTATTTGCCGTTTCTTGGTGACCAGCTAAGTAAAACTGATACACACCAGCTCTGTTTCTAAAACTTAATAAAGACATTCCAAGCCACAGACTATCTAGTTAAATCTTCGCTGTAAATTTTTACTGTTGCCATTGTAACCAAAGTCAGTGGGTGATAATTAAAACTTTCAAATAGAAAGACCCACTTACAAAACACACAGTAAAGAACTCAAGAAGAATTTTGTGTGCATAATCAAGAATGACGCAAAAAAAAAAATCTAGAATGATGGCTATTGCAAAAGCATAGTTTTAACCTTTAGAGTATTGCTTTGTAATTCAACTAAAGCCTATTAATACATAACAACATGCAAGAGACATATATGTTACAGCTGCTTCTCAGACAAGAGCAAACTAAGAACAAGATTGCTGCACCTCTTCGTGCTCCTTTAAGCCCCTCCAAAAGCCCACAAAAGGAGGGGGGGGAGAAAAAAAAAGAAAAAAAAGTTAGGTGTGTCTTGGTCAGACAAATTGAAGTCTGCCTGCTCTTTTTGGAAACAGTATGTAAAGGCCTGTTCCTGCAGAGGTCAGGAAGATGGTTTTGGTTACTGAATGAAAGTACTCTTCTTCCAAAGGACTACGAACTATTTCTAATACCAAGCCCTGGGAGTAAAAGGAACATAAACAGAATTTTGTATTTCCGCCACATGATCCCTGTTGCTGTAATTAGTGTCCTATTCTAATCTCCACCTCCACTCTACGTAACAGCAAAAGGTACAGATACATTTATAAAAAGTAATTTGGAAACTTCATTCTGCAATGCATTTTTTTTTTTACTCTAAGGACAATAATTGCTATACAATATTAGTCTGTCTACTTTGGCAATCAAGAATTTCTCATTCTAGAAATATCATAGGAAGAGAAAGATTAATTCACTGTTTCATTCCAGACTTTACATTTTTAATCTTCCACAAATCCTCACTCTCTCTTCATTTTTTGCATTTATGATTGCTGCAAATAAACTGGCTTTGCTGCACTGTCCTTTCCTTCTCTAAGTGTTTTTCTTTCACTGACAGTCCAGATGAACCACAGTTTTCTCAAGTGCCTTCTACTTCCAATATATGTAAAGAACATCCTGCTATCTGTTTACATTTTCCTTCAAATCATTCTCAGTTTCTTTCATTTCTATCTTCCACTTATCCAGCTACAGCTTGTTCTTTTTTCTTGATTCCCTTCTACTTCTCAATGATCCTTCCTTTATTACAGCCTTTAGTGGATCTTCAGGTGAAATGTGCAGGTTTGCTTTCCTAAATAACCAGAAAACAGCTTAAAAAAGTCTAACAACTTCTTCATTTAGTAATCCAAAAAAGTCAGGATACGGACATTTCCTTCCTCCCTCAAATTCAACTGATTTGATTTGTGCAAGTAACCTTCCACCCCAAATTTCTTAAACAAGCAAACAAAAAATGAGAGATTGAAAAAGACTTGGAGTACATGGTATTCTTTTGCTTCACTTCCAGGTTCTATTTTTTAGAATCTGTATTATGTTTACAGGACTCCAGAATACAACCATTAGGCAATTTATTAGAAGATGTTTCTTTATAGCCCTTATTGTCTCATATATATATCCTCAAATCTCTAACAAGAATAGTCTGGCCCAGATTTTTGTTTTTTACAAATGCTACCACCTACCGGTGCCAAGAATGCTTGGAACAGATACACAGTGTGGTCCTCCTTCGATGTAGTCTTTGCTTTATGTTCAAATTTGCATGAACAAAATCCACTAATTTAAAGGTTAATTCCAAAAGCATAGTTTGCAGCGAGGGAATAAACACTGACACGTATGTCAATCTTCTGTAATGTCTATCAACAACAATTATGAAAAAGAGATCTTTCAATCACAGGAGCATATTAACTTATACTTTTTCTTCCCATATATTTAAGTATAACAGTGAATCATACTGGGTTGTTATCTCAGGATACTAATGCCCCTTAATGGGCAAGTACAGCTTAGGCAGGGGCAGCTTTGTTCACCTTGTCTCCACTGTTGTTATGAAAAACTTGTGTCTGAGGAAGTAGTTCAATCTTCTTGGACCATTCAATTCCTGCTTACTTTTTTTTGCTGTAATTGCCAGAAAAGGACCGATTAAGTGATGTGGACACAGAGGGGAGTTAGTTTATGTTAATATATTAAGTGTCAAAACGTACAAAATGGACCCTAGAGGAGTTTGTCCAGTAGTACTTAATCCAGTATCTCCAAGAGTAGGACTATAGAAATATGTTAACAATGTAGTGAAAGATGACATTACAGTACAGGCAAGATCACAAGTTTAATACAGTCAGCAAGGGCAACAGTGAACCAGACAAGTGCACCAGCAACCTGGGACACTTTTTTCTGTGCCACTCTATCAAGATCAAGTACAACTAACCACATTTCTAATGTACTTCTGACTGCACAGTAAGCACACTTGAGTGTATCTCCTACAAATGCTTCTTGAAAAGAAGCGATACTTTCAATTTCAGGTGTTATTTTTATGAAATCACTAATTGTCAGCATTTGTGTTACTTATACTGCACCAGTGAACTGTGCAAAACCCTGACTTACACTTCAGCAAAAATGCTGAATTTCTTGCAGCTGGATCTGCAGGGTAGTCCATGAGCTTGGATGACATCCATACTGGCAGTGAAGACATAACCATTGTGAGAGCACAGCTGCAGGGAAACTCTGAAGTTTGGGTTCAATGAAATACACTAACCAATCCATCCAAAAAATAAGTTTCTTTTTGCAGAAATTATTTCAGGTGACTGCTCTGAAGAAAGAGACAAAAAAACCCCCCAACCCAGAGCAGAAAAGCCTCTTGTCCTCTGGCTGTTTTACATGTTCTTAACATTCCTAGGGACTAATAGCTCAGCAGTTAAAATAAGCATCAGTAAACTAGGACATTAAAGAGACTTGTTTGGTAAGGGAGTCACAGGAAGTAATAGGAAGTGATAAAGTTAAAAACTGAGCATGACCATTCTCTCCCTGATAACTCTATATTTGCTTTGACAGAATATTCTTCTACAATTTAAAATCCACAGCACACTAACTCTGGCTGGATTTAGTGGTTGATAACAACATGTGAACCCCATACATTTGTCAGGTATTAGTTTCTTTCAAAAATAGTCAAACAAATTGCAAAAATTTGTAGGGAAAGTATCACAGAGGAAGAGATTGGAAATGAGTGTAAGTTTGAAACTGAAGAGCAAAGTTTTCTGGATGGTCTGTAAACTTCTGTGAAGAAAACTTAAGTTCTTCCATTTCTACCTTAAGTATAGCATAAGAAAAGCAGACACTATGCACATGAAGCAATAACCGAGCACTTGCAGGAGGATTAGACAAACCTCATTTCCACAGAATGATTGGCTGCTAAAGCACTTAGCACAAACTATTTATTAGTTGCCAAAGCAACCAGTAAAACAAAACGCAAAACTAAATGTCAAACTCAGTGTTTACATGGAAAATGACAGCGTGAGGGTTTTTTTATTCTAAAATGCTGGGACTGCTGTACAGATGTCACTAGTGTAGTATACCTACTTTCAGAGGGTTACAAATGTGCAAACATCCCAGTCTTTCTTCCTTCTGTTTCTACATTTTCTACGTTTTTAACTCCTACATATCACATACTTTACATCTGACAGATCTACTGCTTCTGATTAGTTAAGATAAATATTAGAAGTTCTTTAGCAGCTGTCAAAGCTGAATGGACTCAGCACTATGGGCCAAATTTTACCCCAATAACAAAAAAGAGAATACGCCTGTTTCAGATTAATTACTCCAGGTTCCTGGTAGGGTGGTAACATAAAACCTTTGGTCTACTTATTCGTCTCTCAAGAATTATACCAAGACCTACTTGGGTGAGGGTCCATCCTTGACTACTGCACAATTAAACCCCCAGAATTATGCCCACAGCTGAGGCCTGGCTGTTGCTAAAAAGGACTTCTAAATGCTAACTTTAATGAAGGGGTTCCTTAAAAATCACAGAATCATGAACACCAGTCTTTGAGTCACTTAGTATTAGATGTAATGTCCTGGATATGGAAATTATTTTAACATTATTTTATCTTTTTATATTGTTTCCAAGACAGGATAAACATGATATATTTCAGAGAAGGAGTAACTATTTTCTATATTCTGATTAGCACTGCACCCTGAACTCTTCAAAACAACATTAAGATGATAAAGAACATGCATAAAGTCTTCTATACTGAGCTACAGTTGGTGTGCAAACTCTAAGGAACTTCAGTTGCTTAGGCGGCTAACTTATTTACCATATATTACATTAAATCTATTCTTTTGTTCTGGGAAAATGTATTGAGTTACACCTTCCAAAACAATCTGTCTAATAGCTGTACCATAAATGCTGGGCACCTCCTAGACAACACTACAGGAACACAGATGTCTTTTACAGCTAATTCAACTGGAAACTGTGAACAGTTAGCATACTATAAGCTCTCCAGCTACATTCTCTCTCTCAAACCATAGCAAGGCAGAATGAACAGACTTAAGTTGCTGCCAAGGAAGTTGTGTGAATCACACAGTTCCTGAAAGCATACAATTAAACTGTTTAAAGCTCCTTTTTAAATGCTACTTGCAAGAGACAAGAACTCTGCAGCGTTATGGAAAGCAAGAAATCTTCCTGTGAAAGCACTATTCACAATTATATATGCATTTGGTAATTAAATGAGACCATCTTAGCCACTAATATACAAAACATAGCTTGTTGTGAGACATTAACTTTAATCAGATGTCTGCCTCCTGTTTGAATTTACTGGAAAACCAGTTGGCAACCGAAGTGGAAAATGGACACATGGTTTTCTCCAGTACTTTGCAAACAGAAATACTGAAGGGTTTAACTGTTTTTATTGAGCCTCACACTCATAAAGATACTTTAAGGGAAAAAAAAGAAACCCACAATGTCCCTGGCTAGAGTAAACTGTTAATCTTCTTTTGAAAAAGAGAAAACTGAAGTTGGGTAGAAGATAAAGTCACAGAGCTGGGAAGGAAAATCCATTTCCATCACCAACCTAAGTAATTATACTTTAGGACATGAAGAAGACACTATTCCCTGCACTTAAGTCCATTATAGACTTTAGAATTATTACCACAATACTGAGCTTTTTCTCCATATTTGGAAATACACGGCAACCTGTAAGAAAGCAGTATGTCACACGCCTTAGACTTACTGCTGTTAGTAACATATTAACATTTTGACTATCAGGACAACTGAACTGATGACTGCCCTTATGGGCCAAGGACCTTTATTTTAGCTTAAAATCACTATATTCAGACTCTTATGCCTTAAACTATTGACTGAAACATTAAACTACTGCCTAAACTATTTTGAGATCATCTCTTATCATTATAGCTTTCTGACTGCAAAGGATTTACTCCTGGCACACAATGACTGAGGTGGAAATAATTTCAAACTATAATTTGCATCCATATAAAGTTGACTCAAATACCTTCGAATGTGCTATTTTTAATTCTCCATGGTCAAATATCTCATTGCTGGTATTTGGGTATTTTAGCTCAGAATTATTCAAGACTAACATATGGCTGTATTTCTATTTATTAATGTTGTGAAATAAACAATAAATTATTGCCTTCATGCTTAGTTAAATTTCAATTTGAATTCATGCTAACTTACTTAACTAACCTTCTCCAGGAATTAATTTTTTTTTCAATAAAGTACACTGGATTCCCTTTATTAGCATTTTTGCAGCAACATAGGTGCAGGTGACTGAAAAATTCATGTGGGTATTACAAAATGCTGGTGGGTGGCATTCATTGTCTAACTGGCAGTAAGTAAGAACCCTCTAGCTGAGCAAGAAATACAGCAGTCCACAAGCATGTCGAGCTTTCAAAGGAAATACTAAGAGAAGAATGGAGCAATAGGAATGACTCAAGACTTCGTTTCTAGTCATCATATTAATTCTCACTCTGAATAAAGCAACCTTACAGAGAATATAGGGGCACTGCAGATTCAGAAGGGAAAGTTCACCCTTCTCCTAATACTGTCAGATAGTATACAATCACATAATTGAATTGAGTAGGTACTACTGAACATTGCCCCAATCAATATTTGTGGACCCCAGCTGAGCTCACTGCAGTATACAGCCATATTACTTGCCTGGATCAGGAGAGTTCAAAGTTCTTGTTTCTAACTTTGGAACTGTATTTTTAATTTCCTTCCATTACAGCTCTAATAGAATCTAAGCCCTCGATTAAGAATTACAGAGTATTGGTGATGATCACATACTATGCTGCTACGACCAAAGTTAGAACTTCCACAATCATCTTAATGAAATGTTAATACCAAAACCCTAGTGTAAAGCATTTAAATGTGAGCAATACAGTGAAAGCCAGAAAAAAGTTTACTCGTATGTCTGCTTTACATATGTAAGATATAATTATATGAGAAGCAATGACTTAGTTTTAAGTATGAAAAAAACAAATCCTCACAAAAGCAAAATCAAACATTACACGATGTGGTGGGTTGACCTTGGCTGGCTGCCAGGTGCCCACTGAGCCACTCTATCACTCCTCCTCCTCTGCAGGACAGGAGGGGAGAAAATAAGAAAAAACCCCAACCTTGTGGGTTGAGATAACAGCAGTTGAATAAAGACAAGTGAAGGCTGCGTGAAGAAGCAAAGGAAAACGAAAAAGAATTTATCCTCTACTTCCCATCAGCCGGCAATGCCCAGCCACTGCCTGGGACGAAGGGCCCCAGCACTCAGAGCAGTTGCTTCAGAAGACAAACGCCTTAATAATAAATGCTCCCTCCTGCTCCTCCTTTCTCTTAGCTTTTATTGCTGAGCATGTCGCATGGTCCAGAATATATCTTTGGTCAGCTTGGGTCTGCTGTCGTGGCTATGCCCCCTCTCAACCTGTTGCCCACCCCCTGCCTACTGGCCTTTTTGCGGGGGGTGGGTTTGGCAAGACAGCCTTGATGCTGTGAGCAGTACTCAGCAGTAGCCGGAACACTGGTGCCTTACCAAGGCCTTTCTAGCTACAAGTACAAAGCACAGGACTAGAAGGGCTGCTATGGGAAAAGTTAACTCCATCCCAGCCAGACCCAATACACATGTCTGTACAAAGAAAGTGTTAATTAAGAACTCCTTTTGAATTTACCCAGTTACAAAAAGGAAAAAAATTCCTCCTGTGAACTACCTCCTCGTATTTTACACAGCAATTAATAATTCTCAGCATTGAGGGGGGAGAGGGGGAGAACCTTCCTGAAGAAATTTTTTCTTCCAAATTATTATTTCTACAGATTTTATTCCTTTTTCCTTAGAACTGCAGGGACTGAAGACCAGGTCAAATGTTTATCTGACTCTGGGAAGAGCATTTACAATTCTGAAACAAACGAGAGGTTCCCTATAAACGACTGGCCATTCGACACTTAGAAAGGGTTTCACAGCAGCCAACATGAAGAGCTGGGAGGCAGAGGAAAAACGCCCTTATTCATTTTTTCTCCTTTCATATTCAGCATCTTCCTTTTTCTTTCTCTCTTTCATTCATTTTGTCTCTCATTTGGTAAGAAGAAAAGACATTTTGAATGCCAAATGTCAGATATGGTCTGGACTCCTTGTGATTTTTACATTCACACATTGTTTAACACAATGAGACAGAAAATTAGCCATTCAGATTTAAGAGATTAAAATAGAACAGCTTTTGAGATAATGGTTCCTATAGTAGTAAGCACATTTCACATAGTCTGACATTTGTTTAGTCTGTTCATAGAAACAAACTGTTGGTACAGCAGATTTGGTTTGGTCAACTTATGGATGGTACTGTAGTTTTTTCTATGTTGCTAAAAGCTATTACAAATCTTTTGTCCTCACACTTTACACAATGAAATTGTCTCAAATTTATGTGTTAGTTCACACAGAAACGTGAAAGGAGAATTTCCTATGCTATTTAGTGCGTTGATTCATTTGTACTGAAGGAGTGCTCTTCCTTCTTCATGTATTAAATAATAATGAAAATGCAAGCATTTGTAAAAAAACCCACACAATCTAATTTCTGTTCCAATGCTAACAAACACCCTGTGTTATCCCTCAAACTGCAATTGTTCATGTAGACATCAGCAATCTGTATTGATGACTCATGCTATTGATAATACCTCTGAATTACCACGTCTGGCTTCTGGACAAAGAAGCTCACAGCAATACTACCTGGAATCATGGTCCCTCAGTAGACTGATATGGTAACAAGGTTAGTGGGAGACTTGGTATCAATACTGACAACCTTGGCAATTTGCACTGGTCAATTCAAGGATTAATTTTAGACATATTATGCTGTTGTGGGTTGACCTTGGCTGGATGCCCCATATCACTCCCCCCTCCTCAGCTGGACAGGGGAGAGAAAATACAAAAAAGGGCTTGTGGGTCAAAATAAGGACAGGAGTGATCACTCAGCAATTACCATCACGGGCAAAACAGACTCAGCTTGGGGAAAATTAACTCAATTTATTACAAATCAACCAGAGTAGGGTAATGAGAAATAAAA
>JAVJGG010000053.1:20428277-20455586 GCA_035590195.1 Aviceda cuculoides | reverse complement strand
TGCAGGGGAATCTCTGCTCCGGCGCCTGGAGCATCTCCTGCCCTCCTTCTGCACTGACCTGGGGGTCTGCAGGGTTGTTTCTCTTACATGTTCTCACTCCTCTCTCCAGCTGCTGTTTCTGTGTGTCCCGCAACTTTTTTTCCTTCTTAAAAATGTTATCACAGAGGCGTTACCAATATCACTGACTGGCTCAGCCTTGGCTGGCGGCGGGTCCATCTTAGAGCCGGCTGGTATTGGCTCTGTCGAACACAGGGGAAGATTCCAGCCGCTTCTTACAGAAGCCACCCCTGTAACTCCCCCCGCTACCAAAACCTTGCCACACAAAGTGAATACATGTGCTTTAGCTGGGTTTTTAATCTCAGCAGAGGAAAGTCCAATAGGTTTCATGCTACCTATAAAAAATGTGTAATCTACTAACAAATCATCTTAAAAACGCTCCTCTTTGCCATCCAGGTAAACCTGTTATCCAGAAAGCCAAAATAACAGTACATTGCTCCTCTACAACCTCCGCAAATTAAGTCTTACTTCTGAAATCAAATTTTTTCATTCATTTAAGACCAGTGGATTTGTTTTGCCTAGTCAAATGAATGCTGATGTGTGTGAAATCAATCTTGATATATGGGATATAATTGTTACTGTAAGAACCTCCAAGGGTGACTATGACAGAGGAAGAAAAACATTAAGACAAAGGACAGTACTAACCCAAGTACAAGCTGGCTATGTAGAAATTTGCAATAAAATTCATATCTTTTACAACTATTAGAGAGGTGGTGTTCTGGACCAAGGATGTTCTGAAACTGGGCATATGCATGGAAAGGGATCAATTTTCTGACAGCCCTTACAAGATAATTCTGTAATTGCAACAAAAGCCCATATACTGATCAATTCCTCCAAAACCCCTCTGGTATAAAATGGGTTTTCCCATACACTTCAGTGGAGGATTTCTGTAATTAAAATTATTTCCTTACTCAAATTTTCAAATGAAGTTTTATACCTGCAAGATCTTCTTTGGAGGAAACCAGTCGAGGAGAGCTGTTACCTGGCTCAATTCTTAATGATAATCTGGAAAAACAAGTTTTTAGAGAAATTAACGAACAAAATTTCTCAACAGATTAATTTGAAAGAAACTGAAGAAAGTAATTATTTTGGCAGTGGTAAGCAGGAAATCTACTTTGTTGGAGGTGTAGTTATTTATTTTGTTATGTAACAAAACAATAAATTTTTTTAAGTAAATCACTACCTATTTGATAAGAAACTGTGAGGGAAGTCTATGAAAATAGAAATTGGTATTTTATACTCCCTATCAGTGTAAAAATGTAAATTCATATAGCCTTTCACCTGAAAAAAACCCTCCAGAAGTTAGTAAATTTAGATACAAACTGAACAGCAAACATTTTATTCCCTCTGTACATGAAAAGTGAATTTATTCTGTTATCATGTGGAAATGTGCCCTCAGAAATAGCTATTTAGAAATATTAGTTACTTATGACTTATAGAAAAGGAGCATAAGTGGGTAAAATGACCAACACTTAATAGTAAAAGAAGATAATTAGAAGTTATATTATATGCCCCTCTGCCTCACTCCATGTTTTATGATGCACTCACTGTTGCCTTATTTCAGCAGTCCAACACATCGTGATCTTCCAGAGCATATGACTTCTGCCACCCCTCAAGCTTATGCACTCTTAACTTGACATTCATGGGTCCTTTGTTCTGTACCAGTTTGACAAAAAAGTACGGAGGACTACAATGTTAAGTAAATTTTAATGGCATAGGCATAAAACCAAAGGAAATAACTGCTGTCACTGCACAGCATTAAACATGCAAAAAATTTGTGAAAGTTTCAAGCTACACTGCAGTACTCCACTGTATACAAACACCAGTGAAACTCTTTTAAACTTTAGATAAAAACATGAAAAGGGGTGTGTGCGGGGCAACCTACGAAAGCATTTCAAAATATCACATATGGCTTAACTATTGCTTTCCTTACACCTTTGTCTTCCACATACACAGAGTTTTACAGGGAATACCTTCCAGTCCATTCTCCACAGTATTCAAATATTGTCAACTATGTTTTAGTGTTAAGTTACTTAACAAACCTATGGTCCCTTTTCATGTTTTAGAATTTCTATTCTTCTGATAGTACTAGATTCTTTCACCTATCCAAAGTAATGTACTTCAAGTAGGTAATGAATCATTCCTTTCCAGACTACCTATTCTTTCTGTCGACATGATTTCCATGACCAGGAAGTGGCAACATGCCTCTCCTAGAAGCCAACAATGAGAAGGTCACAATAATATAACTCAGTGCACGATTCAAATGTTAATCATGTGGGAATTCCCTTCAGTATGGAAAAATGGCAGAAAACCTTAATGAAGTTCTTCCCTGTAAAAAGGGCCCTGTTGTGAATTTATCTTCCATGCCTGTAGAAATGTTCCACTTGCATCCCTTGCACAGTAGTTACTCTTGTTCATTTTTAAGGCTGATCTGTTCTCCACGATATTAGAGGTTTATTGTACGCATGCTGTGAGCTTGATTTTTGTGCAGAAAGCTATAAATTTTTGTTTGTTTAAGAATCTCCTGTGGAACTGTGCTATTTACAGATATTGAGAAACTTGGGTATTAAGCTTATTATACTGGGTTAGCTCATATTTGATGAACCAAAATCCTTATGCAAAACAGAACACTCATTTCAACTTGTTTCACGTAACAGTTGTTCTCCAACAGAAGCAGACAACCTTTCTCCTGCTAACTTGTCACTGCTCCACAATTGCTAATTTCTTTCTTCTATTTCTGTCTGTACAAGGGAGCTGCTGCCTATCCTTCCCCACATGATAACTGCATGTTTTAGTTTCTGCCAGCTTTGAGGAACTCATCTTTGATGCTCTTTCCTCATCATGTTAATAAATAAGTTACTCAGTTTTATTAGTCCCCTGTGGCAACAGCCACAATTTATTTGGTCACTGTGGAAACATCTGTCTAATAGGCCCAATGCAAAAAGATATGACTGCAATTCAGTCCATGTAAGCAAATAGCTTTTCCCTTTTACAATGATGTGATTTGTAATGCGATCCTCCTGAAAATTTCTTGCTTTGGTAGACTAAAATGAATTTAAGTCTATATGTAAGGATTACAGACTACACTCTTGTTCTTAAGCATGCTGAACTGAATTGTGCTCATTAAACATGTCCGGTCTATCATTTCAGGTAACTATTTACTGAATCAGGTATTTTTCAGAGCAATTGTGGCAGGACTACCTCATATATCTGAGGAGGCCACAAATCATTTGTCCAACTTTACATTTTGTATCAACTTAATTAGCTTACTACATAACAAGCTCCAAGACTTACATGTTTGAGAAACAGCACAGGTGAAATACTGCCTATGAATATGTACATAATGGGAAGTGCCATGACCTGCTATCAGATTTAAGGCAAGAACATTCTTATACCTTCTTTAGTGACCAGAACGTCTGACAGAAGCAAGTAATATCAACTTCCACGCAAGTACTTGTACTATACTGTTTCCTTCTTTCTGTTCAAAAATATTCTTGTAAAGAAGAAAAGGGGAAGATAATAGCAGAAATTAAGACCTAACACCTTTATGCTTTTAACTAGGTTTTAGAAAGAGGCATGGTATCATTATACAATCTAGAAAGCACCCATGGTGTGTGCTGCTTTTGAAAGTTCACTGACAGAGCAACAAGTGAATCTTCAGTGCCATAAAATGAGATTACATCACTCTCCACTGGTCATCTCTCTAGAAAATGTGAAGTTAGGTAATGTTGTTTATCTGTTTGGTTATGTTAAAGTACACTCTGAACTCTTTGCCCTTGCTAAGTCTCTCTGACAGTTTGGTCGTTGACTTCAACAATGCCAGAATTCTGCAATGTTTTCAAAATAACAAAAATGCAATTTAGCTATTCAACTTAGGAAAATACAGGATTTATTAAAAGAACAACAAATAAATATGAGCCTAAATTTGAGTTTTGGTAGATATAAAATACTCATGCTGACATGTTTAACAAAATACTTAAACTGTGAGAAAAAGGAATATATTCTGACAATGAGATGTCATTCCTGGACCACCTTCTCTTCTCCTCCCCCTCTCCCGCAAAAGGCTGGAAACAAACACATTTTTATTTCAAAGAAAAGATACTGGCAGTCAGTACAGTTTCAACCAGTCTTGGCTTGTTTGTCACCACCCAAATTCATTTTTGCAATTCCTCTGACACTGCATTTGCCACTGAGAAGCACAGGTTACATGCATGCACACGCATGCTCATCTGCTCTCACCTCGCTACATGTGCATATAGTTATGCCAGCAGTATGAGCAATGTCACCCAAATAGCACTTACAGAGTCAGAATCTTTGGCCCCTCAGAGGCTTAGCATGATACTATCAATAGGTCTGTGCAGACTTTGACACCTGATGTACTTACAACCAACATTCATCATTCATATCCATCACATACCAAATTATATTCTCACAGCTCACTGTCCCCATTGATATTCACTAGTATTACTACAAGTAAAAATCTACCTTTGTTCAAGCATACCTAATAAACCACTTGTAACTCATGAAGACATTCTCTTTTTTGTGTTTGCACCTGTATATGATCAGAAATTTGTAAGTCACTATATTCATCCAATGTCACTGCACTGTTGGAATTTTTTTTTTTTTCAGCAATTCTTTTAAAAAACAAAATCTTTGCTTTACCATGGTGAGGAAGCCTAGTCTTAGCGCAAGGTCTAAGTGCTGATGTATGAAATTTCAACATTCCAAAATTATACAGCAAGTGTTCAGCTGAGACACATGCCAGGATAAATCCTAGATATCAACCTCAGAAACTGCCCATTTGAAACTGAAATTCCAAAACTGAGGAGTTAGTATTAATATTCTAAGGTGAAATAAAAACTAGAAGCAAAATCTCTAAGAAAAAAAATCAGCATAAAGATTTACTGAGTTAATGAACCATCAATTTACCTTTGGGAATTAAGACAAAGCTTTTAAAGAACGAGGCATAGCAAGAATATGTGAAGACTGTTCTTGGATACTAAAAAGATGACATAAACAGTATCTTTTTTTTTTTTAAAAGCCTGATACTCAGACTGTTTTCTGGAACGTGTCAGGGCTGAGAGGCTCTGTAAAGTAAGCTGGACCTCTATCCCAACCTAGTCTTAAATAACACTCTTCTACTGATTGCCGCCATATAGCTCATTTAAGAGTAACCTTCCTGATAAGCAGGAAAAGAGGAACCTAACCTAATGCAGAAAAAATAGGTAGCCAGTCTTGAACATAGTTCTGTTTCATGGGAGTATGCTCTCCAGTACAGGACGAAACTACTGCTAGGACAGTAAAACTACTTTTACTCAATTCTCCTAATACTAAGCAAGTGAATGAAGACAGAGTAGCCTTACATGAACAAGAAATGTAGCTGCTCCATGAGGAGGCCGAACAAAACTTACTCATCTTTCTTGAGACAAGGAAGATCTAAGCTACAATAAAGCAGTGCAGTCCTCAAAGCTGTCACTCAGGGCATTTCTGACCAGTATTTGTGTATGAAGCAAAATGGGTCTGACTATCTGAAACATTTCGGGCTGCCTATGTAGCATTTAAAAAGTGGGTCCAACAGTTTCTGGAAGCTTCACTGTCCCCTAGAATGTCCTGTGGAAGAGGCAGCCAAGTCACAACTATAGCTATTGATCCATATGGGCCACTGGATGACTAGAAATCTCAGGCTAACAGTGAAGGTTTCCCCCTACCCCTGCCATTGACAACAAATCTTAACGGAAAAGGTCCAGGGGATATAGCTGCCTGGGAGGCCCATTTGAGATGGACTGTGGCCAAGGTTCACTGTTACAAGTTCTTATAATTTAAGCACCTGCTGTACAGTTCCTGTTATCATAAGGCTAAAACTAATATGGTGCAGCTGGCACTTTTATAGTGCCATCATTGTTAGGAGTCAGTATAATGTTTTAATTGCCTATTAATTTCTCTTGGATGCTTTCCCATAGCATACGGTCTACCTGAATCTAAATTTGAACTGATTTTTCTGTAAATCATCTTACTAGTAAATTGGATTATCAGTGTCTTGCCTAACATACTCTGAAGAACTGAATTATATGTATAGATAGCAGCCTACAGAACGGGATTCCAATCCTGATGGTCCTGTCCAGATAACACTGTAATACAAATAATAGTCTTCAAACTGGCTTTACTCAAAGAACAACTGTGGAGAACACCAAGGCCAATTTAGACCAAGAACAACTGAGGAGAATACCAGGCCTGACCTAATGATACCAAAAAGTCAGCAAAAAAATTGTTTTGGAACCACTGCAAGGCGTGGCAGGTCAGGAAAGGACGTGGCATGGTGTCACCATGTTTGGATTGTTTCCCTGAGCACTGTCCAGCTCAGGGAAAAACTGCATTACCTGGGGACAAGCACTCTCCTCAGATCACTTACACTCCTGGAGGAGGAAGAAGATCCTGCAGCAGTTGCATCATGGTATCTCTGAAGCCCACTGGCTGCCAGTGATGCCCTGAGATAACAATGATTAGCAATACATTTGGGGTACAACTGGAAGGAGTCCTGATGCTTTAGGTCCTATTTTTGTCCCCTTAGTCTTGTAACTAGCAAATGTTATTTCTCAGCTTCTGCAGAGAACAGCATATGGGGCTGAGCAAGAAAGATCTATTATTTTTAGGATATGACATCATTATCAGGGGTTTTCTGGAGCAGTCCTACTTGCTGACAAGAACAAATCTAAAGCAAGCAATTGGACTGGCACAAAAAATTGTAGAGAAAAGCTTTGTTTATATAAAGTGTCTGCCAAATTTTCCTTTTCAGTGTAACTGAGGTTCTCATTTGGCGAAATGTTGTGTTGAGATCCTGCCAAAACATTTTAGGGCAACCATCTAAGCTTCTCTCCCTGACAGCCTGGTACTGAGATAGTTCTGTTCTCCCGGAAAAAGGTCAAGCATACATCTCAGAGTACGCTAATGCTGTCCCTGGCTCAAAAAGAATGGTCACGGGAAAGAGAAAGAGAGAGGAGATTCTTTCCCACTATAATAAAACTCAGCACTCTTTGCCTTTTTAAGGCTTACAGTTTCTTCTGGCATGGGACCAGAAAATGCTATGAAACTGAAGATCCATTAAGGAAAACTGAGAGGAAAATGTGAAATCAAATATCTGAAACAAAATCCAAAAACTTCTTATCAAATACAAAGATGGAAGAGGAATGAGAGTTCTCTTTAAGGGTAGTTGTGATGTGTTTTGATGAATACAGACTTTAATTAAAAGCTTTATTCTGAAGAAAAAAACATGGTCAAAAAAGGTCAAAGTTCTCCAAGGTGTATAAACTGCAGCAACTGTACTTTGCTAAGAATCAAATCTTTCCCTCTTTCTAATACCTTCTGTGACTTCAGTCCAGTTTTTCCTTGCCATAGTGAAGCCTAGAAAGAAAACTGCTAGATTTGATTGAAATATTCTCACAAATAACTAAATCGCAAGAAAAAGTACTAAATGATCTTTAAGATCCATCAAATACCCTCCAGGATTATTAGTAAGGCTGCAGCTAAAGTTAAAATGATTTTCAAATTTAAACTGGAACTACTCATGACTTGTAGTTTTCCCAAATATTATGTTATAGTATCATATAATAATAGAAACCACTTGTTTAATCTATTTTTCCTAAGATATTACAGTTCATGAAAGCTATTATATATATAATGTTAACATCGATGTATCATCAGGAAACTCCATCTAAAAATCAAATTAAGCAACATGACCAGTTTCTTGAATCCAATCCAGGGGCTGTAAAGCCTATACTAACTACAATTCTTCACCTTTACCAACTCAGTTTAATTTTGCTCTATGTTTGCAACTTCAATGAAGCACGGAAGTATGTGGGAAATTAATAAATAATGACCATTTGTTAAATGTTAACACTGAGACTTAAATCTCAGACTACCCTTACAACAAGTCTTTGACTGCCTGACCTTTTCAAAAGGCTGCGCGCAATGCTCATGTTCAAGGTGTATTTGTTGCATAATGCATCTCTATTTGTGAAACATATACAAAGTCATGAGACTGAGAAGAGAAAGAACATGCGCGTTCTATCATCGGTACTCTGGCAGGAATTCTAATTCCATGAAGCAGATAAATTTTGCTATGAAAAGATCATACAAACACATTCTTTTTTCCCCAAATAATTTTCCTACAGAAACATCACTATTCTTAGTATCTGTGACCAACCAGACACAAAAGCACAAACCTGTCAAACCATAGCCAAATATGATCTTTTGCAGTGAACTACCCAATGCTGGTTCAGCTTCTTTTGCTGAAGTTTACCCTAAGCAAGGGGACAAATTTTGGACGTTTTCTCTCTATTGGAAGTTCGTCCTGATAATACTCGGAGAAGTTCCAAAAGAATACCTTGCCTGAACGGTTTTACTTTTAGAATTATTCTCTCAGGAAAAGCAAAGTTCCACACACATTTATCACAAGAATCCATATCGACAGATTTGGCTGAGGAATAGTACTGTATGCACAGTGGCCTGAACCAGAGCCAAGTGGAACAGCTTTGGCAGCTGGAGTTATCACCAACTGCAGCTATGTTCAAAATCGAAGAGAAAAGGCAAATCGCTTGACTCTTGCTGTGCTCAAACATGTGGTGTTTTGTCTCTGTTATGGTGACACCTTTTTTTCCTGAACTCAGTAGGATTTTTCATCTGTATGCCAGCAATATCAGCTATAATTGCAGAGAGATGTAGAATGGTTATGGTAGGTCATTCTTTATGCTCATATGTACATGACCCCACAGTGGTAACACACAGTCTTCTGATTCACTGAATCTGCTCTTTTCTTTTCAAAAACACTAACTGGTAGCCTTCACTTCATTACTTGATCAAGTTTCAACTTAAAAATTATTTAATTATTTGTTTCACTACTCCGATTAAGAAGCCATTCCAAAATTCCATTACTCTGATGGTTAGGAACCATATTTCAACATCTAGCTTCTAAATTTTTGTATTCATTTATCCTTGTGCTACGATTATAATTTAGTTTAAATTGCTCTTTACCCTCCCTATTTTCTCCCAATTGTGTTTATACATAGTGATTCTATTACCTAAACTTCTCCTATTCTAGGCTAAAACTAAACATAGTTCTTTAAGTCTGGTGTTATGAAACAGACTTTATTCACCTGATTGCACCAGCGTTTTTTTTAAACCAAATCTAAGCATGGGTGGCCAGAATTGCGTACAGTACTCCACATAAGGTCTCACCAGCAACTTTTGAACCAGTATTAAAAATTTAATTTTTTATAGAAACACTATATTTGATAGGGAGTAGGGATGAATTTGTCTTTTCATGCCTGTATCTTACTTCTGACAGACATCTACTGATCAACACCATAAATTACTGTTAGAATAAATATGTAACATTTTTATTTTTGTATCACTATCATTTTAGTCTTCAGGCCATCTGATTCTTCCTTTGTGATATCCAAATCATCTTTTACTTCGATGAACCCTTGCAACACTTTTATTAACGTATGGTCTACATACATACAAATTCTGAGACAAAGTTTTTAACTGAAGTATTTAATAAAACTGGTAACGAGACTGGTTTTAAAAAAGTTCATTAGCAACCTTGCTCTCCAAAACATGTTCTAAAATCTTTCATACCACCATCATATTATTGAACATCTGCTTGCCCTGCTTGCCCTGAATACTTTTAATTCTGTTCACCTAAACAGAGGTACTATAGTTGTCAATAGCTACTTCTATAGGATTAAATCTACCTTGGTTGAGTTATTTAAAACCTTGGCTGCTAGACCTATGATTTAAGTTCTTTCAGAATTATTGGCCAGGGATTATCACCTCCTTTAACTGCAGCACATTCACATGTTGACCAATGTGCTCTATGGTGTGTTCTTCACACCATTGTGTGGGTTAGCTCTTCTCCACCTCCTTTGTAAGCATTGCTTTGACATGCTTAAACCCCCCAAGTTGTCAGGTTTATATCTTAAGTACAAGCTTATTAAAAATAGTAATTTGAAATTGGAAGATGTTTTTAATGTATTATTTCCAATAGCAGAGAGTCAACCCGGGACATCTTGGAGATGGCATTAGGATTCCTGAAAAAATTCCCAGAAAACAACCACCACAAGAATAAAGACTAGATTTTCATCTGCTTTTAACTTTTACAAACATATTTAATTTTGGAAATCTGGTTAGAGTCATAAAGGAAGACTGTCAGTCTGGATT
Source organism: Aviceda cuculoides (assembly GCA_035590195.1). Lineage (NCBI taxonomy): Eukaryota > Metazoa > Chordata > Aves > Accipitriformes > Accipitridae > Aviceda > Aviceda cuculoides. Next base: position 20,445,314 of record JAVJGG010000053.1, on the reverse strand, counting down.
TTACTCAGGCATCCAGGTATTATCAGCTCTATTAATAAAATATTAAGAACACTGGACAAACCCCAAAACATCTTCAGCGAATGGCTTTTTGTTCAACTCTTAATCAAACTAACAGCCAAGTAATCTTTCCATTCAGTTTCCCAAAACCTGAAGAAAAGAATAGTACTTACTTATAATTGTCATCTTCTACAAATTTCTGAAGTTCTTCAATGTAACGGACAGACTTCAAATACTTTTGCACATGGGGCAGTGTTGTAAGATGATCTGTGGAGCATTGAAACAAACAAAAAAAAAGATGAACATTCACGTCATACAAAATTAGTTATTCTTTCAGGTTTTTTTTCTGTTTCTTATGGTTATCTTAATGGAAACAGAGGATTTGAACCTTCTTAAAGAATAAATCAGGCAGAAATACTACTCTGACTCTAACAAAATCTTAAACATTTGACTGAGCAAAAGTGATGCTCAGTTGTTAAAACACAGATGCAATTCATCATCATGAAAGCTAGTGGATTTTATTATATGCTTTCTCACAAGTGGAAAAGAGTTATTTGCTGAAAACCTTGCTTGAATTTTGTGCTCACTGTTCTGGGGGAAATTAAAGCCTGCAGCCATGGCTGTTAGTGATTCTCATATGAAAATGAAGTGAAGAGACTTAAAAATTACAATGCTGAATACCAAGAAAGAAAGACACTAAGTTCAGAATGACAGAAAAATCCTTTGACGCATGGTGCATGGACAGGAACACTCCTTGTAGTATCTAACAACTTTTATGCTGTCGTAAAAACAACTGTTTATAAGGCACCCATTATTCCAGAATATTCAAGGCCATATTTTAATTTTTATTCTGACTTTAACAAAAGCACTCAAAATTAATGCATAGCAATGCAAGAAGCTGCCAAAACTGTAAAAATGAAATGGTTAGTGAAATAATGGGTTTCTTTGTCATTCAAAGTATTCAAAGACAAAATGAAACTCACAATAAGAACATGATAGCTGAATAATCTAGATATTCAGAGTCATACATTATTATGCCTAGTCCCTAGCTTTAAATATTTTGTGTTACTGACGCTAACAACAAAGGACAAGGGCTGGATACTTAAGCATATACAAGTAATTTCTCACATCTAACATTCAGGTTTTTTCCATTCAAAACTCCCCAAAACTGTAGCATTTAAATATTCTGAATTTATTTAACTGTACAGCTCCTCTCAAGGTTTTCCAGCTTGTTTCATGTTTAAGCAATGAAAAGTCATGCTAAGTCACCAACAGGACACTGAGTATTCATCAAGACCCCCAAACCAGCACATATCTTGACATAGGCTTCACTAACAGGCTAGAATTGCAGAAATTAATTTTAGAGTAAAATCTTGTTAACAAAAAGAAGCAGTCCCTCATGTTCCTCACTTCATCAACAAGTGAGGTATGTGGAAAAGCTTAACACACAATTTAACAACTCTTGTATAGATTGAAATATCTGTATTTTGTTTTGTATCATCAGGATACTAACAATAAAATGATAATGAAATTAACACATTCTACACTAACGACATCATGTCTATTGCAAAGGAAAGGAAAGATATTAAGATAACTCTCTTTACCTACCTCTGGTGGAAATAGAATATAACCCAAATGCAACAGCTGTACCTGAAAGTATGTTATTTGTAGTCCACATGTAGCTGCAAACTCTGCACAACTTCTGTTGTAGCTCTTACAATTTAGAATACATGCTTACTTACCTAATTTACCAGTAAGATTGAAACTGCACAGCAGTGGAAGCTACACCACTTACTAGTGTTCAATTCTACCAGTGTTAGCCTCTTGTGTTGCCTTTACACAGGGCTGAAACCTGCTTTCACAATGTTGTACTAAAGAAATTTTAGTTTAGGTTTAGTAGGTATAACAAAATTTACCAACCATAGTTACAGGAGACTTGCAGATCGGCTATTATTCGGAGAATATTGTTCATTTGATTGGATCTTTGTTCATTCTCCATAATGCTGCCTGAAGCGGGATATGCAGAATCAATGTAGATTAAATCCAAGAGATAAATTCCTGAAACAGACAAATCAATCAACCAATTGATCTAGTGTTTCAAACAGAAAAAACTGCATAATTTTTAATGAATAACAGCCAGCAACTATTTACCCCCACTATGGTCTGGGCCCATTAAACAAAGGAGAGCTCGCGATTTGCATGTCGAAAAAATTCATAATTAGTGCTGGATTTCTATGACACCTCTTAAAAAAGGACAGAAAAGATTTTCCTCATGTGCACTTATATAGGCTAACTGAGCAACCTGCAGGACCATACAAAGGACACTAAAAATAGAAAGACTGACAGCTGCCAGAAGCCCCTGATGACAGTACAGGCAGTCTGCGTGGAGCTGACAGCAAGCACAACCACCTCTGGCCACAACAAATGGAGTTCAGCATGGCACTGCAGTGCCTTCCAGGTCTGCCGCTATTTACTACATTAAGATATTACTGCATGTTTTGGCTGAGGCTCCAAGCTGCATTTGCTAGAAGACAACAGGAGATGATACCTAGGTTTTGATTATGTGATGATTTAAAAAACCAGAAAGGAAAGGTTTTTATTTATGAATTTTGTAATTGAAAAAATGGCATAGTTATTTGCCTAGGCCCAGATTTCTCAGTAATTACAATAAGGTGGTGATTATTGTATTTGCCAAAAACGCTGATTGCTCTTACTTGTATTGCACTTTTCCAAAGCACTGGCTGACTAGACAAAATGTCATTTTTCGGTTGGTAAAGAAGTGTATTATATACAGAAGCTGTGTGTGACAACGTCAGCTATCTTCATCATCAAAAATACACCTATATCCAATGTTTGGTAGGCAGGTATTTTGCAGAGTTAGTCTCTGTTGTACAGTACTTTTACCTTTACAAACTATGTAAGAAAGAAAAAGGCAGGCTTAAGGCTGAAATGAATTCAGGATACAGCATAACATTTCTTGCATGGCACCCAGCTGCTTTTTATCAACACATGCCATTCCGTTTCACACATACCATTATGATTTGTAGCAGGCTTCTTTTACAACCCTAGAACAGTTAGAAAGCAATCACAAAGGAAAAATACTGCCCGGGAAGTACATACAATATACAATCATCAAGTTTGAGAAAACTGAATCGTCACTGAGATTGCCTAGAAAGTTTTAGTTTTTAACTCTGGAAAATTGAAAGATAATTCTGCAACACAGTCTTGCAAAACTCATGAAAGCTACTATGAAAGCATAATACAAGGCTCATCTATTTACTACAGTAATTAACTGAATGGATTTAAATGATGAGGAAAACTAACACTCTTGCCTTTTGTGAGGATACTTTAATCAGTTTTAGTATTTCAGTTGCATGAATGCAGGGAAGGAGTATAGAGGCTCTGAGTGTGTGTGTAAAATTAATTTATTTAGAACTTCAAGCTATACTCTCTGTTGATCAGACCTCGGGTGCAGATCATAGGAAGGAACAAAGTCGTAATGCACAGTACTTCATCTCTTAGGGAAGTGGAATAGTTAGCCTGCTGAGGTGGAGTTATAGCAATACACTTTGTCATCTCCAGTGTGACCTCGGCCACATGGGCACTCTGTGACTAAGACCTCCTGAAATAAGTGAGAACAATCACCTTATAAAGGAGACTTGATGCTCTTTTGCCTCTTTGTGGAGCCATGCAACAGCCAGACATACCCAAACTAGACAATACATGAAAGAAAGCACAGCTTCATCCATTCTTAATATAGGTTTTGCTTTTTTTATTAAAGAAAAATTAAAAAAATTAAAAAAATCCCATAACTGCATGCCTAACCTGTAGGAAATACGAAGTGCTTAAATTTGTAAACCTGTGTTCAAAGTTATATGACTACAAGCAATTTATACAAAATTTACACAAACAGAAAGCCATTGCCAGTTGTGATAAATAATAATGAAGCGGATGCAACCCAAATACTATAACACCACTCACAGTAGAAATCTTTTACATACGGTCTTCAGTATTCTTACTTCTACTGATTAAATGAAGTGTAGATCAGATTCTGCTGGATGTACATTTCAAAGAGGAAACCACAGCTCACACAGTGAACTTAGAGCAAAATATAACTAAGTTCTAGCAAGACTGATGCAATCTTTTTGCATCTCCAAACTTAATGATTCTGTACGAATTAAAAAAAAAAAAACAAACAACCAAAAAAGTTGTGCACAATGATGCATGTCACTTGCTATGATTCTACTAAGCACGCCAGATAGCATGAAAGCTTGGAACAATGGAAGCAGCTCAAAGCAGTAGTCCTTTATCTGATTTTTGCACATTGTATAAAGACAACTGCTAGCTAAAGGTGGGGACACATTAATCAATGTTTTTTGAGTTGATACAAACATGGCCAAACTGTATTTTGTAGCTACATATTATTTACCTGTTTCGAGACAAGGGTCTATTAAAATCCACTCTTATCAGCTCCTTTCTCTGCGTATCTTGAAATCTCACGGCTATCGAAGCCAAACGTTAGTTAGCAACAGATCATGTTCCATCAAGAACTATTTTATTTAAATACAAGCTAAGTAGAAATATTCCAATCTTCTGTTAGACCCAAAATAGAATCATTGTGAAACTACACTGCAAAAAGTTTCTGTTGAGGCAGAATCCACTGGAAACAATAGCACATGGCAATTGTAATGCATAAGCCCTTGAGACAGCTTTGTAAACTGCAGCTTTTTCAACATGTCACCTTACCATTCAATTCACATATTCTTCTAACGGTTCAGTAACAGCACTGTCAGAATATGCTTTCTGACACTTGCCACAATAAACTAAGGTTTATACTTTTCCATTCCTATGAACTATGGGAAAATGCCTTAAAACATCACAGAACACAAACATTAACTAAAATATTAGAATAGCTATGAATAGTGTCACAGAATTCTGACTCAACATCCACATCGTCCCAAAATATCCCCCGAACACCTTCCTCCAAATCACAGAAGAAATCAAAACCAAACTACAAGCTCTAAAAAAGCCTGAACACCGTACTGCGATCTCAGAAAGCTAACCTGATGCAAGTCTTGGTTTTACAGAGGTTTTTGGGTGCAAATTCAACTGGTAGAAGAAAAGAAGTAGATTAAAGAAACAGGAGACTATATTAATCCTCTATGTATGTGTTGGGGACTGGGTTAAAAAGTGTGCTCTATGTGTTTGCAAACCACCTTATGTACTAGGAGTTACTAAGTGATTGGTGAAAGATACTGTTTTACTATTGTTTCATATAAAAATCAGTATTTCCTGTGAGTGATAACTTTGCTCTTTCTGGACTAACCAGATGTAATGATGTTTTAAAACATTCCTAGAATTCCTCAAATTAAAGTTCTATCCCAATAATGTTTATTTTTTCTTCATACCATTATTAGTTCACATACATAATTCCTTTTCTGATCTCAGTCTGCAGACAAGGTGGGTGAAATTAAAACTCAGAGAAGAAGAATGATGAGAGAAATGTTTGTAAAAACGTATCACATCTATAAACTCTCTAAGACCTCTTTATAGCAGTACAATGGTATTATTTTAGAGAAGAATCAGAATGTTAGAATTCCAATCTGGTGGCATTTTATGCACGCTTTGTGCTGGCACAAATAATCATAGGATAACTTGGGTCAGAAGGGACCTCCAGAGGTCAATCTAGCCCAATTTCCTGCTCAAAGCAGGGCTACATCAAAGTTGGAAAAGGTTGCTAATAGCCTTGTAAATTTAGGGGTGGAAACTCTGATCCAGCTTAATCCAGTACTCCTTAACCATTCTGACAGTATTTTTTCTTTCTGTTTATATCCAGCTGTAATTTCCCATGTTACAACTTCTGACTAATGCCTCTTGTCCTTTTGCTGTACACCTGTTGAGAAGAATATGGCCTGTCTTCTTTATAAGCCACCCCTCCCTGACAACAAAATATTAATTTCTTGCACAGGGCTGGAGAACTGCCCTTCATTTTGCTACCAAATAAAATTAGGAGACCAGCAAATAGGAAATTCTATTGCACAGAAGTAAATGCACTAACACACTCTCATACATGAAACAAAAATTTCTCATCTGATTAACGGGTGAAATCTAGAACCTGACACAGGTTCTTCTACAGCATCAAAATTACCAGTTTAAAAAACTGAGTAAGAACACAAAAATTGCATGTTCTAAACAACAACATAAAATAGAAAACTAAATCAGCTTCACAAACCTTTTCAAGAAGAAAAAGGTAAGTCAGCCTGAGAACTTGACATTCACTAACGTTTCTGGCTTTTCAACAAATCCGTTACCAGGTGAATGTAAGCAACCTACTATCAAAATTCTCTGGCATAAGAGCAAGCGCTACCAGTATCTTTCTGATTGTATACTATTGTTTTCCATTCCACACATCAAACTCAGCTGAGAACTTCCTCAGAAATGCATGATAAAATTTCAGTTCTGTAGGAGAACTGTGTTGTAATCTGTAACAATAGCATAGCATTTCAGTGCATCTCAGACATGGGCAGGATGGTCTCAGAAACAGAATCTGCCTGTGAAGCTCTGCAGGGAGGATGAAACCTGATGCATTTTATCCTTTCCAAAAACAACCATAGCTTTTCAGAAACATCTTTTTACCATTTATATAAGTGCTGAGTACAAAAGTATTTCAAGTTTATAGTTGCTACTACAGTTCAGGAAATACATACAAAGTATGGTTTAGTTCCTCTTAAGTTAGCAAGCAGCCCAAAATAAAATACCCGTTAAGAGAAAAGATTCTTGTGTAAGCGTATTTCGCTCAGACTGCAAGTTATTATAGATTGTCCAAGTCTTGGGACTGATATTCCCAGTACTTGATTGCCAAGAGGTCTCAGAGACTTGATATTCCTGTGCTATTTGCTCTTCCACCTCTGTTGAAGACAGCCTGAAGCTCCTAATATATAAATTCAAAATTCTTTCCTTGAAAGAGATAATGCATATTTCCAAAGCTTGAGAAGGAAGAATAGTAAATACAGTATCTTGTGAAAGCATGAATGATACACAGATTAAGTATTTTCCATAAATCTTACTGACCTCAGTGGTCCTGGAAGGAAAACCCTTTATGAATGCGGGGAGAAAGTGCTGTACAAAGTGTACTGAGTCTGCTCTGAATGCTGTATTCAAATACACTGAACAGAAATCACTGTACGTGCTCCATTCAGGGATCACTGCAGCTATTGCTACAGTGTGTCAAAAACATTATCTCAGTCTGATTTTTCTTTAAAGGATTGCTCAAACACTTAGGGTCAGCTGAAAGGCAGACTTTAATTTAATATATTCCTAAACTATTCTGTGAGCTGTGCAAGGAAGTTAGTCTTTCTTTGCTGCATAACAAAGAAAGGAACATTCTTTTCAGCAAGAAAATAACTTGTGCAGCATAAAAATCTATCATACTTCCACATTAGATTTTCCATACTGTTTTTTGAGCATGTTTATAATTAATGACTCCCCCTTCACCCCATGTTTTCTTGCCTTGCCTTGAAAAAAGCACTCTTAGTTTCAGGAAAATAGCTAGCTGGCTAACTTCCACTCTTCTAGCTTTAGAACATTAAAATTTTTCGATAAATTCCAACTATTAAAACAACAGGAAATGCAACTATGCTAGTCAAGCACAATTTTTTAAAAGGAAAGGAAAGCCAGTACAATGAAATGCATGGAGTACACCTAAACAACACTCCTGAGAGAATTTTAGTATGGTTGCATTAACTACCGATAATAATCAGATCTTTGGAAGTGTATTAAGTTTGTGCAGTGGAAACAAATTACTTTTATGTAATCTCCTGGTAGTAAGTATGCCTCAAACTTACTCAGATTAGAAAAAACCAAAAACCCTGGAAATATGATTTCCATCTGGGAAAATATAAATTCTTTCCGGAAATTAAAATGTTCTTATGTGTTCTCTAGTAATGTCTCATTACTATCATGTAGAGCTGTAAGTAAGACCATCAGCAATAGTCTAGCAAATTTAAGAAAAGCCATGTGGTTTACTAAGGTTTTCTTCTTCACAGCTCATGAAAAAAAAAAAGACAGACCTGGCAATTTTGTCAGATTTTAATAAGTACTGAGTATCCGCATAAGCAAAATCTCATTCACATGTTGAGTACACCCCATACTTCACTGTCACATAGTTTTATAGCTCAGATTCAGTCTTGCCGTGGAATTTCGCATCTCTTAAGTGCTGTCTGGAAGCTCTCCATTAACGTTTCTACTCTGAGACTTCGGAATACTTCATGGAAATCCCTTGCAAGACTTTTTCACACTAGTGCTGTGCTTGCTACACATCTGTTTCTTCAGATCTCTGCCACCTTGACAAGTAAGTGGGTCATTGGTGACACTGGATTATGTCCAGCATTAGCCAGGCTGCAAGTGCCTACCTAATTTCTTTAGTTTTTAGCCTATTCATTCATGCATTCTGGAAAATCCTTCCACTGCTTAGGGAGGAATGGGTGTAGAAATTATATGAACTGTCATTGAAAAATGAAGAAACAGACATAGAGGCAGTGATAAGCAAGAACAAACTCAGTTCATTACGAACTGTTAATGCTTTGCTAGGAAACCATAAGGCCATGACTAAACTGTCTCTCAAGCCCCCACCAACCTGTGAATTCGGACTAAGAAAGAACCACATCCCTGTCAGACCCATTGACATGATAGATAGGAGAGTGCTCCAGTGGCCAAAGGTAATTTGATAACCCCACCAAAACCAAAAAGGATGTTTAGTCCTTGTAAATAAGCAGAATACAGTTGGATTAACAACAGAACAACATATAGGCCAACTGGAATTTCCAGTCACCCTGGAGTGGAAAGAAAGTAAAAAGATGCTTAGAAATCAGGTCAAGTTTTACAGTCTAGTTTAACTTCCTTCACTGGTCCAGACCGGTCCTTTAAAAATTTTCTTCCCATATTAAAAACGCTCTCTCTTGAAGAAGTAATGTATCACACAGATACGCGTACAGTTTATAAAGGAGAGGTTCATATGCCTCAAACTGTCTTAATGGTTTTAGCTTAAGAGCAACTTGGGCTATTTACTGATTTCTCCCAAAAAGTACCTTGAAAAAACCATTCTGAACTTGTCTTTGTTTCCATCTCTACACATTTCTATCTCTAGAAAGATAGAACTGTGTATCATTAGAAGTTATGTATATTTTCAGTAACTGTTTTATTTGTTCTAACAAAAATAGCCTCCATTTTTTGTAATCTGTGTTAATAGTTTTGGGTTCTGGGCTTATGGATTAAGTATGCTGATATGCTTCTACTTCCCTTAACTACAATATCACAAGCCAAAAGATGGGTGATGTTTAAAGGAAGAGGGAGTGACTGAGTTTGTTTTCTCTGTATGCTTTGAGTACAGCTCTGTTAACTTACCTATAGCAGTATATTTTTGTCTCTGTGTCCACACGCTTGCAAACCGCAGAAAATTAGATTTTTGCTTAAGAATATTAGCTGAAAAGGCCATCATGGTTAGTTTTGTACAATTATACATTATCATGGACAATATTTTAAATCTAAGAGATCACAGTTAATTCCGCAACAGATTGCCTACTGATAACAAGAGTTATTGCTGATGGTTGCTAGTGCTTGCTGCCACCTTTATGTTAAAAATCTGACAGCATTATTCTTTCCATTTACCGCTCTTTAGAAGTTGCCTAGCTTCCACATTCCCATATTTCCTCAGCTTTGCAGGAAGACTAGCAGTCTCTGCCAGCAAGTCGGTGAACTGCATGTACACCTACGCCGTAAGTAACCTATTGAATGACCTGAGTTTGACTGTTAAAAAAATAACCCAGAAGAAATCATCTCTCCTTCCGGCACAAGGTTGTCCCCAGTGTGGCCTGAACACAGCCTGTCCCTCTTCTGTATGCTCATTCCATTCTCCCACTCTCCTTTCTGGTTTCTTGGTTTGGATTTGACTTGTCTTTGCTGTTTATAAGAATGTCTGGATTAGCAAAGTATATACAAAAGCAGAAGAAAAGAAAAAAAGACTTCATCTGTTTAGAAGACAATTTCCTACAGGTTTGTCAAAATCAGCAGCACCTGCTCTTCCCTTCTCACTCTTGTGAAAGTTATGAGTACACATACTAGTTTATTACATCTCACAGTAGATTTCACAGCTCTCAGATTTCACATCATACTAGAGAAACATAAACCAGATAAGCATAAACAGCTCCTTGGTTCTGCTTTTATCTGTTTTGTTTCCATATCCCAGTCTTACCTACATTTATTTGGGGGTGGGGGAACCCCAAACCTCAATTACTATTTTCAGCTCTTCTGAACTTACCTATCACAAGGGGTCCAACCCTACTGGGAGCTGCTTCAGCCATCATCCAACACACGAGAGTTTCTAACACTTACACACTGCCAACACAGACCAGGCACCTCACACATCAGAATGAAGGAAAGAACGCCAACTTCCCCAGTACTGGAATGGCTCCGTAGCAGTCCGATGCCAAGTAAAACCAGACTGAGTCACCAAGATTTCTCCATGACCTGCAGCTCCTACCTAGATTTAGATTCCATATAGCAGCTCTTCACTATCCCCTCTTGCCAAGTGGCACATCCAAATGTTGAGTAAAGGCTGTAAAAACTCTATCTGCTCAGAGCCTCTACACTGCAACATGCCTTATGGCACCCTGCTTCAAGGCTACTTTCTAGATATTTTGAGCAAGTTTGCGGCTATTCTCATTGTTATCAAGGGTATAAACACCCTCTCGATCTGTATCAGCAGTTGTAAGCATTTCTTCAGGACAAACAGTAAATTTGCCATGACAATATACAGATGAGGACCAACAAGATACATGAGCAACAAAAAGGATGAGGGAGGGGTTAGCGCAGGTCCTGTAAATGCCAAATAAAAGTGTAAGGAAATGAGCTTTTTGTGTGTAGTGGGTTACAGGGATGCCAATAAAAAAATAAACTGAATGTAACATGCTGGAATGTAACAGAATATATTCTTTGTAAATACACATCAAGCTACATGTTTTCAATGGTGTTCCTCCCTCCTTTTAAAGGAAGAAAGATGATTAGATTTTTGTGATTTTTTTTTTTTTTTTTCAGTGTTACCAGCCTTCATCTGGACAGGGGCATTTTGAACTCTTCTATATATATGATGTGATAATAGGAATAGATGAGAATCATTTTATTTTCCTCAGAGGAATCACAAAATTATTCCCTTCAGCAAAAGACTTTAAGACCTGCTTCTCAAAGGAAAGACTCAGGGTTGCCATATGCCAAAGAAAACACACAGCACTCACTTTTCAAACCTTGGCTTACATTTGTGCTACTGTGCACTGAGAAAAGCTCTCTAAGATGTGAAGCCATCAGGATATTTTCCAGAGGGTGAGCTCATGGGCAGCTGCTTCCACAGGCAAAACATTTTCCTTTGATACTGACTTTTCTCCATTGTTACTAGAACTAATTTTGCAGCTGGATATTGTATGCAGACAACACAGTATTCATTAGTTTATGGTATCATGGAAATAATAACACAGACTAAGGAAAAGCATCGCCAAATAATCCAGAACTAAATTTATCAATGGAAATCACACTGTGTAAAGCGGACCAATTATTTTTAAATTGGCAAAAAGAACTGTAACACCTAGCTCTTAAATTTTTATTGCAGAGCTCAAACAAAGCAGTAATATTATTGACAGTTTAAAGACAGGGAAACCGAAGTACAACAAAAAATCACCTTCGAACGTAGTGGTCAATGACACCCAGATAATGCATTTTGAGTGCTCCATCCACCAGACAGCAACTTCCAAGGCTAAATTTTATTGAAAAAGTATTTATGGAGAACTGCAGTGTTCAGCAGGATGCAAACCTAAGTCTGTCCATTTGTGTCCTGATTCACAGTTAAGCTTCTCCTATTATTTCTTTATTCAATATTCAAGGCTTTTGAGAAAGAGAAAATAGCACTGAGGCAGATAATAAATAAGCATACTTTGGAGTTTATAGGTGCTAGCAACGTGCTCTTAAGAAAAATAATCCCAAGCCTTCTGAAATCGGTGCTTATCCAGCTTCACCCAATTCTGATGAACATCAACTCAAGCATATAAGCTTTAAAATTTTCATTAACAGCTAGGGTGTGTGAATTGTTCCTCATTAAGAAAGACTGACATAACATGCTATGAAAGACAAAACACTTTCAGTTCAGTAAATCACATGTACAAAGTTATACCAAAGAGAAAAGCTGGGATGGTATTACTTTAAACCACAGCAGCAGAAACAAATAGATATCTGTTTTTTAAGGCATTTGCCTGGAAGTCAGAAAATCTGAGTTCAAATTTTCTGTTATGAGATTTCTTTGACCTGGGCAAGTTATTGTTATCCTCTATTTTCCATGAGTTCAGTGAGAGATAGCATTTCCCTGTCAGAAAGACCTTATGAAAATAATTATTATGAGTGGGAAGACTTAACAAAAGTGGGGTTTAAATTCCTTATACAAAATATGTAATGCTGTGCAGCCTGTAGAAGTATCTGCACCATTTATTCTTAACAATTCAGAATTTCAAATCTCTTTTGGGGGTTTATGGCAATTTGCAGGCACCAGGTGTAATCCAAAACTTACAGTACCCAGAATTGTCTCACAAATACACACTGCTGCAAAACTGATCGTAAAAAAACAGTGCTGATACAATTGAGAAAGATAAAGATTAAAAACTTGTGTCTTTTTTTTTCTTTTACTCTTTTTTATAATGGATATAAACCTATCCTGTGAAATAGTAGGGCTAACAAACCCAAAATTAAGTGGTTAAAGCACACCACTACTGTATACTTGACATATACTTTAGTGCATGGTGCTCTGCTAGGGGTCTGTGCAATTCTGCAAATGCAATTGTTAGGAAACAGCTGCTGTATGGTATTTTTCTTAGGCAGACATTCACTATTTTGCAGCAAAAAATAATTAGCTGATGGGGAAGTATTTCAGATTAGCCTGGGGACTTCAATTGATTATTCTTACTTAACATTTTGACCAAGTACTATAATAATCTTCCACATTTGTTTGATAAATTGTACTGTTACTGTGGCAACCACGAACATGCTGTAAGAGAACAACAACAAAAAGATACATGTTTTAATGAACAAATTTAGTTCCTTAGATATTCACAACCCAGAAGCCCCTGAACACACATACACTGCAGTGTGACATGGGTGTCTGGGTATAGAGCATTCTTTTAGTACAGGAAGCAGTGTCTACAAGACACACAGTAACTGGCACGCCTAACAGAAGGGAACCTATGAAAAGTAATTATTTTCCCTTTTTTCTCCCCCAAAGTTGAATAATGACACTGGTTTGATAGGAAAACCAGAAGAGAGAAAAAATATGTTTCCAATTTGTAGTCAGCTGTATTTATGAAAGCCTTTTCCCACACACAGTATTGTGGTTGTGTCATACTAAATAAAGCAGAGGACAGAGGGAAAGCAACTTATCAATTAACTAAGTGGTAGAAAGTCCAAATCACTACAGTCAGCAGTCTGTAAAAGCAAAGACACCATTCTTAGGAGATTAGCTCATAGTCAGAAGAGCCAACAGTCTTGTGGTATCATTGGTTTCAAGAAGACTGGATATTTTCCATGGACTAAGGGCTGGAAAATTTTTCTACAAAACCAAATGCATATACTGGTTAACCTTGGTAGGACTCAAGTACTCTAAAAACAACTGAAGACAAATCTTTGCCAAGGCAACAACATGTGATTTGTAATACATATTGCTGGCACAGTGGCCAAGTAAATGGGATCACTCACAGGAAGTAAAGGTGGGATTATGACCAGGTTTATCACTTCTATCCGATGTCACCTAGCCAGAACATAGCATCAGTATCACACACATGCACAAATGCAGAACTATAATGAGGCTGACTCAAAAAGACAAAAACCATTCTCAATTAAAAAGATTTGTATAATTCTTCCAAATTCCAAAACAGTCATTCTTGCCGTTCTCTGGCATCTTCCCTTGCATATCACCAGTCTAATGAGAGTGTGAGTACTCACAATACCACGAAAGCTTTTTTCCAAAAACACAGGTAAAAGCAATGCCTGTAATGATGTTGCTAGTAAGTTACTAAGAGAGGACGCAGCTAATATGATTGCTTTCTGGAACATTAATTCTTCAATAAAAGGATGAATTGAAAGATGCATTTTCTGTATTTGCCAGTCTTCTGTTGTTGTTCTCTGAACATTCATCTACGTGAAAGGGAAAATAATTATGGCTTCAAATCTTTGTCCTTCAAAGAAAGTAATGAGAAGCATCTTAAAAAAACAACAAGAAGAGAATTTTCCTTATACAAATCCTCATGTAAGTAAAGGAAAAAGGGAAACTTTAAAAATAGATGCCTTTCTTAAATAAGTTACAAATATATTAATTAGAGCCTTAAATAATTACTTAAATTGCTTTAACGCATTTTAGTGATGGTTGCTACAATGAGAGTTGCCAGTAATAGCTTGACATGAAAATATGGACCACAACTGTTTTCATGTTGAAACTGTAAACTATACACTTAATTAACTTTTCAGCTCTTGATAGGCTTGAGAACCTCTTCTTCTTATTTACACTTTCAATAGGGAGGCAGATGCAGATTTGCATATGTGTATTTCAATCGGTATCTCAAAACTGGTCCCCAGTACGGCTTCATTGGAAAGGATTTAGACTATAGCCTCTATCAACATTTTCTTGTTAGAACAGCAAAGCTGCTTGGCAAAATCCACACTAATACTACAAACACTAAAACACAGACTGAACTAAATCCATATAACTATTAAAGTGAGTATCTTATTTCCTGTTTCCAATAGCACACAGAGATGTATCAATGATTAAAATGTCTCAAGAGAGACATTAAACAATTACGAGATGGTCCCATGGATGACCATCAAGATGGTTACGGGGTTGGAAGAACTTGTCAGACTAAGAAAGGCTACAGGAATTGGGTCTGTTCAGCACAGAGAAGCAAAGGTGCAGGAAGGGGATCTAACCAGTCTTCCAGTACCTAAAAGGTAGTTATAGAGAAGGTGGAAATACTCTTTTCAGAGTGATTCACAGCAACAAGGCAAGAGGTGATGGGGGAAATTCTGTCTGTATATAAGCAAAAATTCTTCACTGTGAGAACAATTAAACATTGGAATAGGTTCCCCAGAGAAGGAGTAGAACTTCTCTTGCTGGAAATATTGAAGATTTGGTTTTACAGGACCCTGGATAACCTAACCTTTGACCTTGCTTTAAACAGAATGTTGGACCAGATGATCTCCAGGGGTCCCTTCCAGCCATGACTCTATTATTCTATGATGAATGTTATAAATGTGCTAGCCTATGCCTACACATGTATTATTGTAGGACAGTTTGGAGTACAGCAGTTATATGGACTAATTTGTTGTAGCAAAGCTATGCCTGTACAAGCAGACAACTGACGCTGATTTTAACTGCAAATAAAGCAAGTATTTCAAGCAATCTGTTTTATCATGAGATATAAGCAAAACTGACCTTATAAAAATGTACAGCTAGAGAGAGCACCTTATTTTGGCTCGATCAACCTCAGCAACATCAACTAACAAAATTAAAATTTGATGCTGGTAGGACACACACTTAAGTATGTTGTAAAGCTAGTCTGGTGAATAAGCAAGAATGTGTTAATAACTATTTTAACTGGAGATAATCAACACCAATATTGTACCCGAAACAGTGTTACATCTTATGCCGAGCAAAAAAAGTGCTGTATGCATAGCATGCAAGCCTGCAGCATTTTTTGACTTGAAATAGCAATATATCAACCAAAACCCCAATGACATTCTGTACTGGGCTGTTTTCTAGATTATATATAATTTCTTAATTGAATCAAACTAACTTCTCATACCAATAATCATGCATATGCTTACTATACAAACATCAATTTCTCTCTTTTCTGGTTTCAGAACCAGAAAACACTACTGAAGGGCCACATTACCACTCTGGGCTTGTCTATACCTGGAAAGCATAGACAAACTATTTTGGAATATTTACTCTGGAACAGACAGTCCATTACAGGCCCAGCATTCCTCAGGAATGATCACATCCAAACTGAAGACATTCACTGGAATAACTACTTCAGTAAGTTTTCAGTGTAGACAGTATTCACCTGAATAAAACTTAGGGATCACTCAGGCAAATGTACCTCATGCGTTCAAAAACTGTGTCAATGTAACACCTATGCATAGCATAACTCTAATATACAACTCTACCTCCATTAATCAAACACAAACAATTCAATAATTGGAGTGAATGTTCTGAAAATTATTTTACTTCATGGCAAACAAGATGTAATTCAAACAACAGATGGTATTATGTACAATTAGTAAAAAAAAAAGTGAAAATAGTTGTAGTCTGTTACCTCTGTCAGAACACAACCTAAAATCAGTTTGTAACTATATTTTTAAAAAGACAGTACTTCCATAAAGTATTAAAAGATCTGTTCCAACCAACTCTTACAGTAATGGCAAATACATTTTTAAAAAATGGGTAACAATAGTACTGGAAACTACACTGTCATTATTATAGTATGTGCATGAGTGCAAAAGCAGTTTCAACAATGGGATATCATGAGTAACTGCATTATTGCTAAACAAGTCCCTTGAAAGGCATGAGCATCCCTAAAATCAAGCATTCATTCAACAAAAATAAAAACAAAATTCCCGCACTGATACAATGTTTAATTCCACCCTCTGCCAAGAGCATCTCCTATACCGCTGTTGTGGTTTATGCCCAGCCAGCAACTAAAGTACCATGCACCTGCTTGCTCATTCCCCAGCCACCCAGTGGGATGGGGGAAAGAACTGGGGAAAAAAAGCAAAACTTGTGGGTTGAGATAAGAACAGTTTACTAGCAAAGGAAGGAAGGAAGAAAAGGAAGAGAAAAAAAAAATTGGAATATACAAAACAAGTGATGCACAATGCAATCGCTCACCCCTTGCTGACTGATGTCCAGTTAGTTCCCGAGCAGTGGTCTGCCACCCCCCCCACCCGCCCTACTCCCCCCAG
>JAVJGG010000053.1:20406571-20420540 GCA_035590195.1 Aviceda cuculoides | reverse complement strand
GGAGTAGAGAGCGGGGCGGGGGGGGGGAGCCCGAGGGCGCCTGCCGCTGGTGGATCCCCGGCGCTTGTGGGAGGAGGAAGGAAGCTTATCCAACCAGAACGTGTCAGCTCGCTGCAGGCTGGCGTTTTTTCTCCCCCACCAGGATGTAAGCCTGCCACAAAGGAGCTGAAGTTCAAGTAAGGCTGCCTCAGCCTCGCGCGGAGCGATGGACTCCAGACGCTGAAAGGGGAGCGCCGAGCTCTGCCCGGTCGCCAGGGGAAGGTCTCCCTGCGCCTCCGGGGCCGAGCCCGGGCAGCCAGGCTGCGGAAAGTCTTGAGGGAGAAAAAGAAAGGAAGGAGTTGTGCAGAGCCCTCCTCTAAGCCCGGCGCGGCGTACGGGGCTGCCCCGCTGCAGGCGTCAGGTCGCTGACGAGTCACGCTTTGACACCACCGGCCAAGAGAGATGTCACAGCGGCTGTGGACGAGCTGCTCTGGACACCGTCGGTGAGAGCGCCGCAAAGGGCCGAAGACAGGAGCCAAAGGAGACGGGGTAAGCGCGGATGGTACCGACGGATTGTTTAAAGCATGCAGCTGGTCTCGTCCGTCCGGGGTCCAAAGACTGACGGCTTTGCAAAGCCAGCCGGCCGCACGCTCGCAGGAGCGAGTGGGAGCTTGTCAAAGTCGTTACCGCTCCCTAACAGAATGCGGCAAGCCTGGGTTTCTGGGGGGGGTGGTTTTCTTTTTGTTTTGGTTTGGTTTTTTTTTTTGGTGTGTGGGGAACATACTAAAATAAGGCTGTAAAGATAGCTGAGACATTTTATGATGCTAGGCAGTGGAAAGCCTTCTCGCCATTATTTTCAAGAATATGAAGTCCTTTTTAAATCTTATTTAATTCTACATGTAACTTTGGGCTTCACGCTTCCGCGAACTCACTCAAAATGCATATACTTTTCAACAGACTTTCTAGGACATACTAATTTCTATGGTAACTTTTCTAAAAGACTACCTGTGTTAAAAATTATGAAATCTCCATTCAGTCAGTTCCTGGAACTTTAATAGAGCCTATAAATAAATATTTGAAAGATTTTGTAAAAATTTCATTTAAAAAAAGCGTGTATGAATACCAATGGTATTCATTAAATTAAATGCTTGAATTTAAGCATTAAATATTTACTATATGATCTAACTACTATTTTTCATCGGCAAAATGAGTCACGTTTATTAAAATGTGAATCTGTTCAAGGGCTGTTATGGACAATGTGCATGCACACATATGAGCACACACAGTATGAGCACTTTTTGGTAGTGATTGGATTAAGTGAAAATAAGGTGAGGCCACTGTTGAGGGAAGCAACAACAAAAGCAGTGCTCTCTCTCAATAATTACATTCCACATCTATGACAGAACTTTAGTAAAGCACAAAGAACAATCCACAAACAACATGACTAAAATTCTTGGTAATCCAGAAAGAAAAATTGTACTTCTTGTACCTAAAAAAACCCCCTATCTTTTGCCAAAACTTGAAAAAAGTTACATGGCAGCAAAAGATACATAATCTTTTGAAGTTTCTTGCAGCACTTCATAGTCTTTCAAAAGAAAAGTTCTCCAAGACCTAATTAAGATAGTCTCATTCTGAAGTGTTTCTTTAGTCATCCATTCCCCTCAGTGAAAAAAGTATTTCCTTTTAAGAATAATGAACTAGTGCTTGAACCAGAATTTCACCACAATTTTAAGTGGACAGAAAAGCTGAGTATAAAATGCATTATAATAGAAGTATCTAAGCAATTAATTGGTTTCTGTCAGTGTGGCACTGCTTACAATGGAATCAAATAATGAGTGGCAAAAACCCAAAAATCATTATTCTCCCCCATAAGTTTGGAGTTAAATTTTTTCAACTTAGTTTTACATCATGTTTTCAAAACTGAAACTGCATGCTATTATGTGTCAGCCCTTCCCTATCCCCTATTATATTTACTTTAAAACTCCAATCAAAACTTTAAAGCTTTTCCTAATACATGTGGCATGGATACTACTGTGCTGTATTTTCACTGTGAATTGCCATTTCCTTTTAACGAAACTGAAAAAAATCAGTGTTCAGGTTTTTCA
Source organism: Aviceda cuculoides (assembly GCA_035590195.1). Lineage (NCBI taxonomy): Eukaryota > Metazoa > Chordata > Aves > Accipitriformes > Accipitridae > Aviceda > Aviceda cuculoides. The sequence continues at coordinate 20,418,456 of JAVJGG010000053.1, read as the reverse complement.
CAGCAGTAATCTTCATCTAAAAATGAAACTGCACTTGTAATTCTAAAAGAAAATAAGTACCAGTGAGTGGAAGTCCCTCTCCTTAAAAAAAAGAAAAAATTAATAAATCACATTAAATATGAAGACAACTTGAAAAATTGAGAGGATGGATTAATATAATTCCATGCAACAGAATGTTTGGGAGAAGGAGTAAGAACAGAGCATGAGCTCTGAGAAGAGGGACAGGGAGTAAGAAAGAAAGCAGCTTCAGAAAATTCATGCTTCTCTATCTTATCACAACGGTGTTGTGAAATCCAGATCATATTACTGGCCTGGTGCCTGGAACATGCCAGCTAACTGTAAGTCCACAAACACTGACTATCAAAGGACTCTTCAGCAGCAAAAACTAATGTTTGTTAACAAAAAACAAAACCAAACCCTCTGATCTTTTTATAGCAGGATTTTACATTTTTGACACCCTTGCTCCATTTGCTTTTATAATCCAATTAAAATGTAAAACTGCACTAGTCTAAAAACTTTTAATACCAAAGACAAAAGTATTAATGAAACAGTGAAGATTTGTTGCTAGTTTTTCACGTTTCTTCTTTAGATGAACAATTACCAAACTATGTGTGAATTCACAATCAAATAAAATAGTTTATCTTTTTAAGAATAAATGCTGTAATAGCTAACACTATGCCTTTTGTGAACGTGCCTTCATTTTTATGTCTAAAGGCTTGAGGAATCTGCACAAAAGGTACCATCGCATGTAAGGTATGTAGGAAAAGCCATCCCAGCCCATCAAATGACTGCTAGCCTCATTATATTAGATATGGCCAGCACACAAGAACTGATTAACCCACAGAACTGAATTTTGTAACAGAGCAATTTGTTTTGCTACACTAAACTCATCTGTATGTAGGATATCACTGCTACTTTTTTTCTTCTAAAGTCAAAACAACCATACAGGGAAATGTCAGAAAGTATCAGTGTTGTGCAAAAAGTGCGTATCTCATCCTTCTTATATATGTGTTTTTTCATCTATCCAGGTTATTTCTAAAAGGCTTTGAAGTATCAGTGTAATTATGGTGCATTCAATTCTGGCATGTTAGACCTGCACACACTCTTAACAATCCAACTTCTAGACTACAAACCCTTGAGTCAGTGCAATTTACAAGGATGGGAATAAATTGTGAGTGCTGGACCTTGCGTATCTACTCTTTAATGAGATGAGTCACCTGATACAAAAAAACCCCAAAACCCAAGAAAATATGACACTGAAATAAAACCATATATAGAAAACAGAGTGAAATAATAAAAAATAATCCCCCAAATTCTGGCATCAGCTTTCTAAGGCATATAATACTCTGAGAGCCTTTTTAGGGAGGTTGAGTGACAATGATAGAAAACGGTAGCAGTTTGTTGTAAATACAACAAATCATTATCCCAAAGATACAATGACTTAAATGGAGAATTCCTATTTTTTGACAGCTTACTGAGCACTCCTGCTTAAGTGTAAAAAGTCGCATAGGAAACCTACTCCTTCACTTTGTTTGCAATGATTATCATAACTGAAGCCCAATAGAACTCAAAATGCCTCCTTAGTTCCTGAGCTGCAACATACAAGACACTAAAAATCTATTCTAATTTTTGAAGTGAGAATTGCTGCTATCTTCATCATATACCCGGTTCTGATGCATTAGCTCCTCAAACCAAATTGGTAGTGTTTTTTCTTAATTAGATTATCTTTGCAATGAATTCAACTATACTGCAATTCAAATAGTTACTGAAGTCCCCAGAAATCCCCTTGAGTAACATCCTAGTTTTAGCACAGAAAATTGCCTTCTCTCTAAAGCGGTCTCCAAGGGTAAACACAGTGCCATGTATCACTTGTACAAGATCTGCATTTATATAGCTCAGTGCATCACACTTTCATACCAATAGTCCTCTAGCTTAATAACACTTTACTATATATAGAAAAACAAGAGTGGCAGCAAGATGCGATTCTACTGCTTTTACCTACTGGGTTCTTTTATGTTCCTTATCTGTAGAAGTAATCCATACCAATACATTTAAGATACAAAATTTATATTCTGGTATGAAATCCAGGCAATTATTTTCCACATTTGTCTTAGTTAAGGTTTCCCACACAAGATTGACAAAGATAATTATTTTGCTTTTCTATTTCTCAAAAATGCTACAGTACAGGTGATGTCTTCCTTAAAAATCACTTAAAAAACCCACTTCTTCCTTAAACTGACTTGTAATCCAAAGTAAAGCATAATAAAGTTCAGTGCCTAGCTACCATCCACTGGTCTTCCTATAGTCTCAGCTCTCTTTTCTGCAGAACACTGAAAAGAGTAGTTGCAAAAAGAACATAGTATAAACTCCCAGAGACAAGATGCCAGTCTCAGTGGTTGAAACACTCAACATTGCAAAACCACTTTAGATCTAGATACAATAGCGTTGACAATATATACTCAGGCTTTCATAAACTCCTTTCTTTCCAGAGTAATACTGCAAACATCTATTTTATGAACAAATTTCATCCAACAGAAACAGCCATATAGCATTGAAAGGCTACCGGTAGCATTTTCAAATAAGCTTAATGATACTTTATTATGTTATCACAAGTCATATTCTTCATCTAATGGAGACATACCTTCATTCTATTTTACACACAAAAATCCCAAGGATAGGTAAAATATTTCATAAACCATGAAAGAGATAAATAATTGGTCTATTTTGTAAAAATTAGACCCTCTGAAGCATGGCATCAGAACCAACAAATAATGAAAAAAGGTATACATGTTGGAATATCCACAATTAAATGTGTATTTTGTTATAAGTAGCTTTAAAAAAAAAAGGACCATATGCTGACATTGCTACCTTTAATGCTTCCTTTTAAGGCAAGCTGATTAAAAAAAGAGTGAACATTTGCCAAACAGTAATCTTTGCACATAGAAATATTTTTAACCTTTATCATTACAGGATCACGATGGTGATTAAACTATAGGATGTGAAACACCTGTATAATTTTAAATGGTAAAATACTCAAATCTTGTTGAAATACCACATATAAATTTCAAGATATTCATAACAATCAAAAGGTAATATATTTTGACTAACCAAAAGTCCCAGATAAGCATGACAGAGTACAGGACAGAAAAATATTTCAAAGCAAAGCCGAAGAAATATTTTATTTACTTTTTCCCTTTAAGGGACAGGAAAAAAACATCAAATGCTGAAACATCTGATATCCCTTTCAGAAAGTTTATTTCCTCTTTTTTCACCAGATCATGGGAACATCCTCAGTTGGGGAAACAATGAACGAGCAAACAAACCAAATTATTATCACCTACTTCGTTATATACACAGATAGGCCAACATTTGGTCTACAAACTGAAATTTTAACCAAAGTGCTTATGCTGGGTAGGAGTATGAAAAATACTATGATTACAACCCACACAACAATGCCGCCAAAAGTTTTCACACAGATGCAGTTAAACACTGACAAAAGAAAAACAGAAAAAAAAATATTGTTTTGCCTGAATAAAGTAATATATACTGCCAAGTAGGCTAAACATACACAAAATTGGGTTTAGGTGCATCTGCACTAGGGCAAGTTTGTCCCAACTCAACTCCCATGACAAGTGGTTTTACGAGTACACAAATCTTGAACAGCCACAATCTAGAAATGAAATTACTTCGATATTTTTTAATTAAAATGACACCTATCTTTCTTTTTAAGTGTGCTTCTTTCACTTTTCCTGTTTTTTGTTTGTATGCTTGTTTGCTGAAGTTTTGTCAGCATGCACAAGGATAAAAGACAGACATGCTGTTTTCCAGTCATTAAGAAAATTTGTATCAAACCTGAAAGCATGCTTTTCTATCATGTAGTTTTGTGCAATGGTGAGGTTGAAAAGTCTACAGCTACCTAAGTGGAATTTTGCACTGGGGACAAATATGGCCCCAGTAATATAGTTCCCTCCCAGTCCACTGCAGAAGAGCTACTGGGAGAAGGAGAGAGGAAGAGAGGGGCCAAGCCAGAGAAACAGGAAGAACCAAGTGATCAGCAAGCATTGGCACTAGTTAAGTATGAAGAGTATGAGCAATTACGTGGCATAAGTGCAACAGAGAAAACTGAAAGCTAGTGTGCTAGACATCAAATAAATAAGATCTTCCTCTCCCATGGGAAGGAATTCTGATGTCCTAAGAATCTGATGTCCTCCTACTCAAAAAGAAGAGGAAGATATTAAAAAGCATTAAATCCTTCCTTAAAATTGTTTCTCTGGCTTCCCTCCCCACTTTCTCCATCAAGCTTTTTTCTCCCTGAAAGATTAATCATTGAGAATTGTTCAAACAAGCATGTTGGTTCTGAACTTCATTTGAATCCAACTACAGAAAAGAAGAAATGCCATTTATGTTATGTAGTCCATCACAATATGCAACAAATACGCCTCATTCTGAACATTTTTTATTTTTTAGCTGAACAAATACAGACAATAAAAGACTTTAAGAGATCACTTCATAAAAAGACTTTGCAGGAAGAAGGACATCTGAAGACAGTATGGTTCTTGTTTCTATTTGTACGGGAGCATTCTCTTACCAATGTACTTTTCCTTCCAATGTTTTTTCTTATAGGAAGAACACCTTAGAAAAGGTGACATGCAGGCAAGATCATGAGAAAGAAGCATTTCAGCACATTCTAATCATGCTGATGTCATTCACTGATGGCTTACCTTCTGCAAACAGTGGTCAAACACTGCAACAGGCTTCCTAGAGAGGTAGTCGATGCCCCATGCCTGTCAGTGTTTAAGAGGCATTTGGACAATGCTCTTATTGCCATGCTTTTAATTTGGTCAGCCCCGACTTGGTCAGGCAGTTGGACTTCGTTATCGTTGTAGGTCCCTTCCAACAGAAATAGTCTATTCTATTTTATTTTGAAAGATGTCTGAACTGCCATGTTAAGATGAGGCTGATGAACTCTGTTCCATTTTTTTCTTAAACAGTTCTTAAAAAAAATTGGAGGGGAAAAAAAAAAATCAAACTGTTACGTGTTACTCTATTTCTTCAGCCTGGAAAAGAATATGCACCCCAAATCCTGTGCTCAATTAAAGACATGAGATGCTGTAACAAAGACACAAGTGAACGCTGAAGAAAAAATCAGTTTCTTTTCAGTGGTCACAATAATTACAGTTTTTGAGGGGGAAAAAAAATATTTCAATTCAAACAGTGAAATAAAACCCATTTTACACCTATATATAGGTGAGACATTTGCAAAAACAGTCCATCTGTGCAGAAGTATGAGGCCTGGAAAACTGCCAGGGTTTCTAAGTGTGACCTGCTGTGCAAATGCTGATTATGCAAGTTAGAGCTGTCTGGGGTGAATTTATGTTCCCTGTTTTCCAGGGCTCCAAATAACATTCCTTTACTTACAGAAACCATGTCAAACTCCCAACTTTTACCTGACAAGTTTTCAAGATTCTTGACAAGTTATGTAAGGCACAATTTCTTTCCATTTGCAAAATGAAAATGAGTTTATTCTAAACAAGAAGCTGAGGCAAAAATGTATATCCAAAAACTTTAAGAAGGATCAAGTCCTGGTCACTTTTGTTTGAATCATTTACGGAAGCATTTACAGAAACTTCTATGGTTTATTTCAAAACAACAGAAAAATGTGAATGACTGACAACCATATCTCTTCTTAGTATGAATAATTATTTAAGCATGCAAATCTATCATTACCTTGATACTCTAAAAAAATTTCTTAAAAGTCAGCAGCTGCCTAGGATCATAGAACAGTTCCTGATTGGATGGGACCTCACCTTTGTCTTGCAAAGCATTGCTAATTTCAACATTAGATCAGGCTGCTCAGAGCCTTGCCTAAATCAAAACTTTACGTATTTCCAGGAATGGAGATTTCACCACCTCTTTTGGTGACTGCTTCAGTCCTTGGTCACCCTCATTGTGAAATTATTTTTTTCTAAAACCCAAAATTAATTTTTCCTGAGGCAATTTGTATCCATTGACCATTACACTGTCACTGTGCAGTTCCAAAAAGAATCCATCTTCTCTAAAAACAGCCATTAAGTAGTTGAAGACAGCAGTCAAATGTCTCCTTCACCTTCTTTTCTGGAGACTAAACAAACCTAGCTCTTTCTGCTGCTCCTCATACATCATGTCTGCCAGCATCTACCTATCCATGTTGGTTGCGCTCAGCTGGACTTGTTCCAGTTTCTCACAGCTGTTACTATCATCACTTCATGTCATTTAAAAAATGTCATTGTACTAAAGATGACCAAGCAGTAAGGTGACAGCTATTTAAAACACTGAATGGTTATTCCACATGCAATGTTTTACAAGCATAGAAAAATATGATGGTAACACCACCTTGATTTAAAAAGTATCAAGCAGGCTTTATACGCTGAAAAAGCTCCATACTGCATCCCCCCTCCTTTTATTTATTTTAAGAAAACTAGGTTATATATACACATGCCTATTAAAATTCAACAACAAAAAGCTGTTAGAAATACACGATATCAAAGTGCTGTTAAAGCAACTGCTAAGGGAGTGATTTGTGATAAGGGCATTCCTGGCAGTAGTAACAATGCTAAGCTCAAGATAACTGTTGCCTATAAAGTTCTGGTATTGACTTATTTTTTAAGAGATTGTGATGGCCTGAAATTTCCACCTTGAATACGAATCTGCTCTGAGAACTAAGTTAGTGTAATTTCACCAAAAGGGTACTGTTGCAGTATGTCAATAAACACTAATAGCTAATTTTAATAGCTGGGATCTTCTTTGTCCACCATGCACATATGCGTGTGTTTCTCCCCTTCCAAGAAGAGACTATGAAGTGAAATGACCAGGCTGAACGTAAAGACAATGTCCTGTGAGAGTCACGATAAATATTTCAATTGTAAATTCTACTAGTCTGGAAAAACAACAGATTTTACTGTCTGTGATATTTGGGCAGTAGAGTTCTTAATTTATGATTATTAAGGACTAATGTAGAGTAAGTTTTTCCTTTTTTTTTTTTTTTTTTTAAACTCTGAGGTTCAGTACTGCTGACTAAAGTAAAATTGTTACATTTCACCTAAGCTATATCTCCTGCAATACACATGCAGTTATAAAATACTGCAAATGAGCTATTTGATATTTTTAGAATTTTTAACAGCACATATTAACTTACATTCTGTTTACATTTAAAGGTTATATTTGTAACTGTAAGAAATGAAAATGTAATTCATATTTAAATTGAAACACCAATCTTGGACAGTTTTGTGGTACTTGCCTGGAAGAAAGGACTCTTCAAATCCTGGTATTTATTACTTAGTTTCTTATGGTTCTTGGCAGGCTTTAGACAAACTATCAGCTAGTAACTACGGTTCTGGCCATAGAATGATACTTTCCCCCATGATGTCCCTTTCAGCCAACATAAGTTCATGCTGGACAAGAAAAATATCTCATTTGTACACAGACATACTAGTTGCTATGCAATATTTTATAAGTTTTAGAACAGATTATCAGTTTTAAGTTTGCATTGATTTCCTATTTGTTACTTACTGTTAAATTTATTTTAAAACAGAGTTTAAAAAGTTATTTGCAGAAGAATATTTGACCAGAACTAGAGGATCATGATGACAACAAGATTCATCTGTTTAATGCTAATAGCTGTTGTGGGAGCTACTGCAAGCAAAACACAGGAATTTGAAGGCAATGACGAGGAAACAGAACAAGAATTCATTTATATGAACCGATATAAGCGTTCCAGTGACCCACAGGACAAATGCACTTACACCTTTATTGTACCTCAACAGAGAGTGACAGGTGCCATTTGTGTTAATTCTAAGGAGCCCGAAGTTCTACTTGAAAACAGGGTAAATAAACAAGAATTACAGTTACTTAACAATGAACTTCTTAAACAAAAGAGACAAATAGAAACTCTCCAGCAACTGGTAGAGGTGGATGGTGGGATTGTTAATGAGGTTAAACTCTTAAGAAAAGAGAGCAGAAATATGAATTCTCGTGTCACGCAACTCTATATGCAGTTACTACATGAAATTATCCGAAAACGTGACAATGCCTTAGAACTTTCTCAGCTTGAGAATAAGATTTTGAACCAAACTGCAGATATGTTGCAGCTTGCAAACAAATACAAAGACTTAGAGCACAAGTACCAACATTTGATGTCAATTGCCAATAATCAGTCAATAATAATTGCCCAACTGGAAGAACACTGTCAAAGAATGCCATCTGTAAAGCCACTGCCACAAACTCCACAGCCACCAAATAAAGTGTACCAGCCTCCTACTTACAATCGCATTATTAACCAGATATCTACTAATGAGATTCAGAGTGATCAGAACTTAAAGGTTCTGCCACCTACCTTACCAACCATGCCTGCAGTTACTAGTATTCCAACTTCAACTGATAAACCATCTGGTAAGTAATATTATTGATATGTCTACATTAGTTTATGCTAGTATGCAGTGGACAACATTTTAATTGTAATATCAAAAATACAGACAGAATTTATTTATTTAGCAAAATAAATGCAAGTTAATTACTTTGAACTAACGGAGATTTCTTAGATCTGACGTTGTCTGTGTATCTATCTTGTGTATTTTTAATATACATGTTGCTGTACAAGCACAAAAAGAAAGCAAAAAAATTAACTCTGAATGTCTAACAGATTCAGACACACTAGCCCCACAGAGTTTTCTCATGTTACTTTGCCAAGACCAACCCACCATTTATATTACATGTATGAGATAAGGGAGCTGCAGAAAAATGTTACTAATCAACAGTCAAACATCTAAACTTTATTTACCTGTGCCCAAGACCAAACTGCTATAATGCATGACATCTGAAGGGGATTGACACTTTTTGTGTAAAGATTTATGAAGTTATTACAAGTTTGTTGATCTAGCATGTGATAATTTTTGTGCTTTAACTCAAAAAGGAATACGTATCTGTTCTGTACCTCACACAGGGCACTTGCACTCTTAAGACATGAGCAAAGGGAAGCAAGTGGTGGAATAGTAAGGGATATTATACAGCCCTCATTAAGAGTCTTGGGAGTTCTCCCATAAGCAAGATTAGAGGCATCTGAAATCACATTAGAGATCAATTGATCTACCTGATAAATAACAGGTAAAGAATCCAGTTTCACCTATGGTCCCACATATTTTAAAAAAATAGTTCAAGTATTATGTGTCCCATACAAGAGAATTCTGTTCTTCAGTGTGTGGGCAACATGTACTTGCTTCAGAAAAAGATAGGGGACCCACAGACATCTGAAACTAAGGCTCATGAACTGCACTCAGAATATATTCCAAGACTACTTGTAACATTTTCCAAATGACATTGTCAAACTCTTAAGAGTTATCAAATAATATAACTGCCACATTAAAAAAAAAAAAAAAAAAAAAAAAAAGAAAGAAAAAGACATTTCTCCATGGAAATATCCACAATGAAAGAAACCTGAGCAGGTGTTTCAGTCTAAACACAGTCTCTAAAACACTTTGCTACAAAGCAGTTATTTCACAATATTGACAGAGATTAATTCACCAAAGCTTGCATTGTCGCATGTAGAACCTCAGCCAAAAATATCATGATTCTAATGTTCTATGTTAATCAGGAGAAAATCAGGTCTACTACAATTTCTTTGGAGCAATACACTACAGGATGGCCTCTTCAGTAATTACATTTTGTCTTTGATCTCAAAGTGGGTTCAAGCTTAGTACAGTATTTCCCTACCTTTCTGTAAGTGAAATATCTTTCAAGCATTCTTCTAAGACCTTTCCCCTTCCTCTTCCACTCTTCTGAAAACTCATTAATTGGTCCATACCCTCCTCTTTTAAGTACCCAAACTGGAGCTGAGGCTTCACCATCACACAGAATAGAAAAGTTACTTCATGTGTATAGTACTTTTACAGCATTTTGCTTCTTTGCAAAGTAAAGCATTGACTGATAACCAACCTGCAACCCTGTGGAACCCCTAGACCCTCACCTGAGGAAGTGCTGCTTATCCAGTTATTTTTCATGTTGATTTCCAGAGATGCCTTCCAAAGTCCATGACTCTAAGATAAGGTTTGACATCTGCTACTTCTCCCTTATCCATATAACTTACCAGAAAAAGAAGTCTCACATTTCTGCTGCACAAATCTATTATAATATTAATTGCCCTTCTTATTTTCTTGTTTGCAGCAGTTTTGATTTGTTCAAGCAAATTTCCAGCAACTGAAGTTAAGCTGTTTAACCTTTCACTTCCAGGGTATCTTCTTCCCCTCTCCCCACCTTTCTTTTGGGGCAAGGAACATTTAATACCTTTTTCTTATCCTCCAGAATGTTCTTCACTCACAAAGCACATCTCAAACAAAATCCCTCTCCACAATTAATGCTGTAAATGATGGTTCAGCCAAGTGTCTGGAATGAACTACAAAAAACCCACAAAAACACATCCCTTGCCCCCCATACCCACAACCAACACCCCACAAACCAAACAGAACTCACCACCACCACAACTGCCCAGCCACTGGAAAAAAAGCCACCTATATTTTATCCAGTCCTTTCTGTCCTGTGTCTTGAGTTCTCAACCTTTGCCAAAGCTCCTGGCTGTACTAACCATCTGATCCTAGCTAACCTGTGCAATGAAAACAGAAGCAAAATGGAAGAAAAATATTAAATGCCTTCTCAGTTTGATCTGTTGACAGCTCTCCTTCCTCACAAAGTAGCAGATCAGTATTTTCCCTTGATCACAGACTTACTACAATCTTACTACTCTCAGTAGCTTTATTTAATTTCGTACATTTTGTCCACACTTGGTTTGAGGGGGACCGGGGGGGTGGGGGGGGATGTTGGTGGTTGTTTTGTTAGAAACAAATAAACAAACCAACCCCATGAACAACCAGCCATGGCTAATACTTTGAGCTAGCATCTACTTCATCAGAGCTTTCTTCATGTTTTCAAAGCTACTGGAAAGGTCATGATTTAGCCAGGTCAGGTTCTTACCATTTTCTCGACCCACCCTCTACAATAGCAAAATCTATTGCAGTGTCCTCAGAGACTCTTTAACAAACTTGTAAACTCTTCTCTTGGACTAATTGTCTAAAGCATTTTCTCTGCACACTCTCTGAATTTGCTGACGTCTATTATATTTAAGTTCATTTTCTTTGTTTTGCTTTTCACTTTTCTTTCTTAAGAACTGTGGCCTCCATTATTTCATGATCAAGATCACCTAACACTGCTTTCCATTTCACATTTTCACTCAGTTCTTCCCTACTTACTAGGATCAAATATAATCTATCCCATGGTTTTTTGCTTTCTCTATTTTAGATATCTATGAAAGAGCTATCCCTAACAAATTCAAAAAACTTGCTATGTATTTTTTATCTGCTGTATTCTTCTCCCAACAGATACAGTTGGAAGTTGGTAACTCACTGGAAGAGGCAGGCAACAAGTATCAAAAACCAAACAACATTTAAGTTAATTATGCACATAAACTGCATAGAAAGTGAGGCTTAAGTTACTTCACTGTTTTAAACCAAATCTCATTTCCCTTTGATTTGTACTAATGGTTTTAAATTAATTAAAAGCTACAAGGATCCAAGCTTCCTGTTCCCCATTAACCACCATATATGATTACTGAGTCTCAACAAATCCATAAAAGACATATATAAGAGCTTGAAATATGACATCTCATTCCGTGAAACATTATGCAGTATGAAAATATCAGTGCAAAGCAGAATTAGGTGAAACTCTAATTGATAAGAGCAATTACATGGACTTGTTGGAGCAGGTCCCGAGGAGGGCCAGGAAGACGATCAGGGGGCTGGAGCTCCTCTCCTGTGAGGACAGGCTGAGGGAGTTGGGGCTGTTCAGCCTGGAGAAGAGAAGGC
>JAVJGG010000053.1:20373052-20398358 GCA_035590195.1 Aviceda cuculoides | reverse complement strand
TGGCAGTTTAGATGACTGTAGATAAACTTTCTGGTTTTTATTCCCTGTAAATTAAGTTTGGATGGTAAAAATACTGCCACAACATTTAAATATTTTTGTATGTTATATTATGTATAAATATTCTCAAATACAGGAAATATTACAAACTGTACAGCAAGAGTTTTATTATTATTACGAGCAACCATTTGACACAGGAAATTGTATCCTTTGAACTGTGTAGCTGGTATATGTACATTAGTGTGATTATTCTGATTTAATCTTTGTTAACTACCATGAATAAAGGTAGTACTATATAATTTGATTTTGAGAGCAGATACTCAAACTATTACTGTCGTGATAAATCCAGCCTTTTCCCTACACTTTGAGCATTTTAATAATCTGCTCCTATAAATTAGAATTCACATTTGATTCAAATATTTTAGATTAAAAACCATAATGATTTTTCTTACCAAAATGAAGTAGCTACCTGAATATGGAAATTAATCCAGATTTACAATAGATATAACATGCTGTATAGCCAACATGTTATACTACGCAACAACTGTCACAGTATTTTGTACCTGACTTCAGTCATTACCTGCTGTGTAGCCTCTGTAATCAGAAATGGCTGGATATAAATTAAAGGGACTATCCAACTTTGCAGGCAAATGATGGATACCAATATATAAGCTATTTAATATCCTTAGCCAGTAGATGAAAATTATATAAAGAAGTTACCTGTAGCCAAGAGAAGTTATATTTACCATATTTCACAATTATAACATATTACTGTCAAATTACTAAATAGATTTACTCATCTATATTTAGAGGTCAGTCACAACTATGAAACACAGACTGGGATAATTCCAATATTCTTCTGAGACAGGTTTCTAGAACAGATTGTTATAACACTCATTTCAAAACAGCAGCTACTATGAAAAATATAAATTAAAGAATGCATATAAGAGGGAGAGCAAAAGCCTCCAGAAGTTCAATTTTTTTCAGTAAGCCTGTATGATACTTACTGTGCATTTGTGTGCACGTTCTTGCACACTTTTTCCCTTATTACCTCATCACTTTTTTACAACAGTATGTGCATTAAACTGATGTGTGATGTAGCATGTGTTGTATATAACTGAAAGTAGGGTTTTTAATATATTAGATTACCCCTGTAATATTGTAATCCTTTAATAAAGCAACAAATGTTATTTTGACACGTTCAGATTTCATTCTGTTTTAGTTCAGATTACTCATAGCAAAGAAGAGATATACTTAACGTCACACAACTCTGCCTCATGACACAAATCAACTCTTATACATGACTACTATTAATGTGTGTGAAGTGTCTAAATATTGCAACATCAGAAGCAAAGCAATTTCATCTGAGAAAAATACAGAATTTCTACACATCCCAAGGGGGAAGAACTTTTTGTAGGTCATATGAAAACCCAAAAATTTTCAAAAAGTATTCAAACTTTATCTTCCACTGGTTTATCTACTGGACTTGGGAAAACAATTAAGTTTTAGGTAAGAAATATTAAATGCATCTACTGGCTCTAGAGCCTGGCCACAATGCTCTAACAGTTAGGATTGTAGCATTAAGGCAGTAAAATTCCTGCTGGTATCTACAACTAACCACTAGTTTTGTCAGAAGAAAATGCACACACAGTGACGCCTACCTTAGAAGAGTCACTTATGAGTTCTTCAATATGCATGGTGTGTATGTATGCACATTCAACTTATTACATGTCTATAACTAAATAATCAAAACTTCCTGAAAATACTTTAGCATAGCAATATCCTTAGGTCACATTCATACTCCACCCTTTTCTTGTGCTCCTTTGGCAACATGCTACCACAGCATATCCAGGTACAGCACAACACATAATCCATGGTGTAAGATACAGGGGCAGAAAACCAACGTTTTAGCCATATGTGTCTTAGTCTGGAAGAACTTCATGCTACTGGTAACTACTCTGGAGTGTTTGCCCACTTTTAAAACATAGATCACTATGAACATTACCTCCCTGCACTGACAGGTTGCAGGAAAAGGACTGTCAGAAGCTGTATGAAGATTGCAAATTCAAGATACTTTTCCAAGTGCTACTTCATGCTTGGCTTGGTGAAGGAATGCATAGAACATCAGGTATCCATCATGCAGATCTCAGCTCCCTCAGACTGTCCTCACAGATGTTCCAGTCCCTTAAGTGGCTCTGTGGTCCTTTGCTGGGCTCACTCCAGTATGTTCACGTCTTGCACTGGAAAGCTCAGAACTGGACACAGCATTCTAGATGTTACCTCACTGGTGCTGAGTAGAGGGGAAAATCACCTGCTCTTGACCTGATAGCTGCACTCTTCAACCCTGGATGCTATTGGCCACCTTAGCTTGACACCCATCAGGTCCTTTTCCGACTCACTTGCTTTCCAGCCAGTCAGGCCCCAGCTTATACTGGTACATAGCATTACTCCTCCCCTTTCAGTGAACTACTGAGATTCCTGTCTGCCCACTTCTCCAGCCTGTTGAAGTCCCCTTGAATGGCAGAAAAATTGTCTTGTTTATCAACCTCTCCTTTCAGTTTTGTATCAGCTGCAAATTTGCTGAGGGCACACTGTGTTTCATTGTCCAGGTCATTAATGAAGATATTAAAACAATATCAGACCCAGTATTGAGCCTGAGCACACTGCTGGCCAACAGTATCCAGATGGACTTCATGCTGCTCATACAACCCTTGGAGCCCAGCAGTTCAGCCAGTTTTCAGTCCACCTTCCTATCCACTTATCTAGTCCATACCAAACCACAAGTTTGTCACTGAGGACTGTGGGAAACAGTGTCAAAAGCCTCACAACAGAGGAAAGAACTAGGATTTGTGGTGATAGGGCAGCGTGGGTAGAACAAGAAAGATTGGTGTATCTACACTTAGATTTAACAAATTCACTAGCAAAAAAGAGTTGGAGAACAGAATAGTTTAGAAAATGGAGGAGAGAAAAAAAAATTGTGCTTTTGTATCATGGGCTAAGAGTGATGTTCACAAGAACTGTGGCTCAGCTGACTGACAAAGAAGAACTGAAGATATCTGACACGTTCAAACCAACTGGGGATGGGAAGGATGCAGAAAACAAGGTCCAAATGAACAAGAATATATGTCCAGTTGTACCTAACGAATTTGTTCCTATCATATTTTACAACGCATATTTACATCATAATAAAATATTTTCCAAAAGTGTTGTAGGGCAACGTTTTAAACATACAGATTTACTGAAATTAAAGGCATTGGAAAAAGTTGTCTATATTACCACCCAGATTCTACTCAGAAAAGGTATTTACCAATTGGATCTTTGCTTGGCTCAGTGTGGACCATCGAAGTAGGACAACAGTAAGGATCATATCATTATTTCATAATGTAGCTAAGGCTTGGTTAGGTAAGCCCTCTAGAAAATGAAACACACCCCCCCCCAGACCCCTCCAAACAAACCAAAACCCACATCCCAATGCTTAACATGGCATTTTTTTGCATAAAATTTGTATAAAATAGTTTGAAACAAACCCAGAGGCTGGCACATCAAAAACAATTAAGCATAGGGAATTTGGAACTTACACAGTAAAGTAAGTTCTTGGCAAGTATACTGGCAGAATCACAGATTTGAAAAATTTCACTATGCCTATTTTTTTCAAATTCACACAACAGAACTCAGTTTGCACTAAACCCACCACTTCACTATTACAAACTGTGGAAGGTCCTAGTTTTTCCCCTCTTTCTGTAATTATTTCCAACTCTTTCAACTACATTCTTGTTTCATCAGTCCCCGAAGAAGTACATCTCTGACAACACTACACTGTCTAAAAATCACATACAAAATATTTTCCTATCATTAGCAAAAGCACATCAGGCGAGTTTATACAGGAGAGAACTGCAACCCAATGGAGAAGAGTTTTAACAGCTTCAATTCGCCTGTACTGCTCCTTCATTTCAAAAAGTATTGTAGAAATCGCCATGCAACTGCAAACCTCCTAAAAACCTAGGTTGCTCTTCTGACTTTTTGAAATATCTCTACCTTTTTCAGAACAGTAAAGAAAATGCAGTTAACTAATATGTTATATCAGGAACAAAACAGTGGGGCTCCACCTATAACACTTAGACAAAAGGCTATCTCACAAGATTTAAGTTACTCCAGAAGACAACTCGTTATTCTCTTATACACGTATTTCATAAGAGTTCTTTGCTGAAACTGTTATATTGTCATTCAAAGTTTTCAGCATTACCCCTGTTGTTATATTCCAAGAGAAAAAAAAAACAACAAAAAACCAGCAGAAGTCAGTGAAACCAGTAGATTGTAACAGAGCATACCTGTCTTTGTCCTTTCTGTAACATATGGATACAACCTAAAATGTCACCTACAGTGATGACAGGAAAAAGCTGTAGCTAGCCACTGTACCCATGAATTTTCTAAACAATCTGACTGCTATTTTTTCTTAGATCACACTGTGGCTAAATGCTTCCAAGAGTCCAAACCACACCCTTGCCAATCTCATGTTTTTTTCTTTTTTTTCTTTTTCTTTTTTTTTTTAAACTCAGAAGATCTGTCTGAAAAGAAAACAACTTTTGGATGTTTTAACATAGTAGTTTTAAGCATAGTAAGGAGTATATTAATCTCTCATTCACAGCTTAGGGTTGTAAACATACCAGTTGCTGTCTCCTGTATTCATCTGGTTACACAAAAGTTCAGCTGCACTTCTTAAGAAGCAGGGAAAACCTTACTTTAAAAAAGCAGCAACACTGCTTAGTCTTTGCAATCACCAGGGACAGGCTCTCTGTGATCTACAAAACCTGAGGTACAACATATGCAGGAGGATAGGAAGTCTAAAGGAGGTTAGCTAAACACCAGCAGGAATTTGAGATTCAACCCTGTAACTCAGTAACACGCAGATTCTTTCCTTCCACTTTTGTTACCCATGTCTCTCATTAGGCTTGTAACACTTTTGTCCATTTCAGAAATATTTTCATTTTAAATTGAATTAAAGCTTACTTGGAGCAATGTCCCAATAACTGGATAGTACTAAAGCATTTCTCACACAAGGCTGTGAGCCAGTTCTATAAACCAGAGTATTTGGACAATTTAAGCAGTTGTTTAACTCCCACAGCATGTTCTCCAGCACATCTCAAACAGAATCTCAGACTGCCCAAGATGGAATGAGAACTGATATCTCATGACTAAGTAACTGTCTTGCAGTGAGAGACAAGAGGCTCTACAGCATGAAACGGGAGCCCCATGAACTCTACATATCTTCAGAGGCTTTGTCACTCTCATTCAGTGTTTTAAGTTCACTATTTACGCCTAACATAGATCTATCAGCCTACTTGTTCATTTAAACAGACAGACTAAAGAAGCTTTTCCATTCCTAATATTGTCTCCCCCAAGAAGATATTTATTCACTGAAACAAAGTCCCCTTTGAATATTCTCTTTTGATAAGCTAAACATTCCTTCAAACCTGAAATTATTTTCAGAGAAGTTTCAATAACTCATACCAATTTTTAAATACATTTTTAAAAATATGGCCATTAGGGATGGCTGTCAAATTTACTTAATAAGAAATATTTTACATAAGCAGTGCTGCCTGTTATCCACAGGAATCTGTGCTGGGACTCATACTGTTCAACATATTAATGAATGACCTGAAAATGGGAGTGAACACTGGAACAAAAACCTGCTGATGATATTAACTAACTGAGGGGAGCAAAAAGAAGGGCTGACTGAGAGGAACTGCAGAAATATTTATGAGACAGACTGCTTGGACACTAAGACAGAAGATGAAAAAAATCTACGGACAGCGATACATACAGGGGAAAAAAATGTCATGACTTTCCATATAAAATGAAAAGAGCAAGTAATTGCCAATAATGGCAAGATTTTGGGATTACAAGAAATAGTTCCTGAAAACAACTTGCTTTTCTGACTGCTACTAAGCTTTGAGCTAACAGAATGTTAGGAATTATCAAGCAGAACACAAAAAACTTTCTGAAGTCACTGTACAAATCTAACATGCACATCTATCTTGAACTTTGTCTGCAGCCCATGTGCACTCTCTTTGCCTAAAAAAGGATTCAGAACTGAAATGCTGCCACAGAAGGTTGTCAAGAAGGCCAAGTGGCACCTGTACATGGCATGATCGAGTAACCCAAGGACTCTTCCTTTTGGAAGAGAGGTAACTGAATATTTAGCATGATGACAACAGAGATAATGACTGAAGTCCATAACGTCAGAAGTAGCCTCAAGAAGTTGCATAAAGAACAAGGTAGGGTTTATCTACTGAGGTAGAAAATGCTATGTTCAAATCAAGCAAAAGAATGTGGTACTGGACAGAGCTGAGGAAATCCTTCCCACCTGGGTTCTGTGGATGCAAGGAGTTTCTATGTGTTTAGAGAGAGAGAGCATGAGCTCATGGAATGGAAATCCATTGAGGGTCACTAATACAGAGACAGAAATGCTGGCCTAGAAAGCCTATGGAGAATTCTTGAGCTCTAGTTATCCAGGTTCAGTGCTTTAAAAACATTTACCCTTTTTAGGTCCAGCTTAGCATCATCCTAAATTAATAAAGTGAGAAAATAGTTCATAATATTGGACTATATTCACTAACAACAACCTGTGTGCAGAAATATTCCCAGCTGAAATACTGACAAAAAACCAGTTCGTCAAATGGCTACTTTGTGGATGTTTCAAAAGAAAAGGCGACTCTCAACATTGGACAGCGTTTTAACTGCATGTCTCCTTTTTAATATATCTTCAAGCTGAACTACACATATATTTATTTAGCACCTGAGAGAAATAGTCATTCCAAAAGTATGTACGTCTTCTCTTGTGTACAAAAAAGTGCTCATGGATACCCTTTCCTGTTTGTTGTTTTTCTAAAAGGTCTGTTTGATAATGCATATTGCACAGATCTTTCAAAAATCTGCATTATACCAATGTAGAGCCTCATTTTTTTGTCTTTGTTGAAAGTCTTTCTTTTAAATAAGTTTTGCACACTTTCTTGATCTAGTAGATAACCTAATGCTTCAGGACAGAAGAGAAGAAAAAGTATCAGTAAAAGCATCATTTAGGCGGGTTCTCAGAAATACAGATGTGTCTTACTCTTAGATAACTTTCTGAAGGCTGTTAAACACCTATATGTCTGTGAAGTCATAGTCTCTTGTTCACACTTCTGGTTTTGTTGTGGACAGAAAGAAAGCAAATAGACCCCATATTTTGCTTTATGAAACAAATACTTTTTTTTTTAATTCTAATATATTTCTTGTAGAGTAAGTACAAATTTTAAGCAATCATTCCAACTTTCTGCAGGAAAAATTAAAATTCTCCCACTGCATATTCATGTTGTGTAGTAAATTCTGGGGTTTAAGACCTAGCTTAGCTACCATTAAAGTTTTCTAAAATCTTCCCTCAGGCCACAGCACCACCTAATCTGGGTCCTGGAATCCTCAGGGATCCAAGAGTTGGAGGACCTACTGATGTACGTCAGTTGCACAACATCAACAGGAAACTAGGTTACATCTAAGAGATTATTAGAATGCTCATAGCAGCACCACAGTTGATGCTGCAGTACAAGAATATAGCGGGGTACCAGGTACAATTCTTATCAGGCATATATCTCATCCATGCAGAACATATGGTCCCAATTGCTATATAAATTCATTAAGGATCATCAGAAAAACCAGGACCTTGTTTCCCCTCAAACTTCCAGCTAGAGATGCTCTCCAGACTTATATATCGTTCATTACAGATGCAGATAAAAGATAAAGTATATTTTATGCACATCTAATGAGAAAGCCCCACAGGGAACAAAATTCTGCTTTCAGTGATCATTAAAGCTACCAAGACTTACATACTTCAGACAAAAAAAAACCAGACAAAAATTAGCATAAACACAAAACCAATACAAAAGCAACCGTCACCTGTAATTACTAACAAAACTGCTGTCATCCAGAAAAGCTTAATGCAAAGAGGTTGCATGATATGAGAAGTCTATCCAGATGACAATTTTGGACATGCTTGAAATAAATGGAGGTGAGCTCTGGTATGTCATGTAGACATAGCCTTTATGGACCTATGCAAAAAACCTTGAAGAGAAGATTAGGAGAAAAGATATAGCATTTTATGATTTCAACTTTGACCAAAATTGAACCAAGCCTGAATTCAAAGTTCATGCCTTCAAAGAAGGATTAAGACAGCTTAATAGACTAACTGGCAGGACAGCTGTACACAAATAGTACACAAATGGATGAAAATTTTGCAGTTCTGAATTTATGCCAGTCTTCCACTTCATAAATACAAACACAATAAAAGTAAAATATTCCCAGCAATTGTGCATATTCTCTACATCGTAACCTAATAAACTGCCTTTTAAATCAGGCTGTCCATGACAACGTATTCATCAACAAGGCTTGGCACATCTGTTTTCTTCTCTAACAGTCTCTTGGTAAAGAACAAGAGCAGTTCTGCAAATGACAATTTGGAAAGGATCTTACCTTTATGGATCTGTACCCCTTGCTGGGTTGGGGAACAAAAAAAACTCCCCCAAACCCCGCCCAAACAAAAAACTACCTCCAAACCATTTAAAATAAACACAATACCACGTGTCATGGATTTCTTCTGAAGTATATGCACTAAATCATCAGAATAAACAGCGAAAAAGCCAAAGGAATGAAGATTATAAAAAGCCTACTACAAATGAGATTAAGCTACTGATTGGTTTGAGTAAACAAACACCCAGGTAAAGGGTTTTTTTGTAGTCCCCTGAATACTTTAAGACTACAAATAAGCCTGAGGTGTCAAAAAGCCTATGCAAAAAGTAAAGAGTTTTCCTCATATATCTTTTTGAAATTCTGTGAATGTGTCAGGTTTGCTTATGCTAAAAGTAAGAAGTACCACAATGATGAGACACTGTCTAGGAATACAACACAATTCTCGAAGAACTGTTACGAATCATTCCTGGAATACTTAAATTTTCTTCTCATATGTGTGGCTTTAATTGTAGATCATTAACATTCCTACGTCAGGAGAAACAGCCATTCCTAGTACTTTAGATAAAGGTGTACTTCACATTTGATTTTGTGAAGTTCATGTGGCTGAAGCACAAGGCAGAGTGATGTTAGATGAGGAAAAATTTTGCATTAGAAGTGGAGTTTGTGGTTATACCAATACTTTAAAATGTTTAAGACATCTCTTCACGGTGTATTCTGTTACTTATAACTTTGTCAAACGTTAGTGACTTGTGCTGAATATCTGTGATGGAAAATACAGACTTAGTTGAATTTTTTTAAATATATTTTTTCTGGAAGTTGTATTTACAGAATGTTCAAAACAATTACTTCAACAGGACCATGCTTTGCATACATGGACTGCTATAGAAAAAGCACTGTATTTGTCTTTTCTTAGGCACTAGAAAATAATTACAATAAATTATCTTGTTGTTTCTATTATATCGCTTACAGAAGACATGGTTAAACACTTCTTAGATTAACTCTTTCTTTTTAAAAAATCATCCCTAGAAAGACATTACAGTGTCTGAATGGCCTTGTTTAAGAGGAATCTGGGTTTTGCAGTGTTCCTTGCTAGCACAGTTCAGTAATGGGCAGGAATTGCAAGTTAAAAGAGCCACTAGGGAAATAATGATATAGTATGCCTACATGAATAATACAAGGGAATACTGGAAAGACAAGCCAATCAACTGAATTGACTATTCAGTTTGTATCTCTTTTCAAAGTACTTACAAGAAACTGACACAAACCAACAACTCCAGTTTAGAGAGACCAAGTTATGAAGTATCTGAAAAAACAGTCCAACAAAAATGAAAGCTATGGGTACAAGGTCTTAAATTATGTTGTACTCAAATACCCTTCCAAAACCCAGTGCTTTTGTAAATTCTGAAGACATCAAAAGGACAGTAAACAAAGACATACTTGTAGTTTCAGATGTCAGTAATGCACAAAATTTCTACAAGTCAGAGATCAGAGATCCTAAACAGTGTATAGCTTAACAACCTCCACCAGAACTAATTTTTCTAAACATAAAGTGAACCATACCTTCTATATATAGTGTTCTTCAGGTGCACAACATGCTACATTAGTTGTCAGTCAAAATGAGCTACAGATAAATAACTGTTCACACTCACCTAAATATGGAATAGTAGGAACCATTTTTAAGCTTCTGATGTACTCCCGTGTCCTTTTATAATTATCTTCCTTAGACAGTAAATAATCTAACTTCTCAAAGGTGGTTTTGTCTTTGCGATTCAAAAGCTACATAGAAAAAATGAAGGAGATAATAATACTTTAAAGGATGAATCTGAACAAAGACAACAACAAATAATGAAATGTGTTGAATCATGCACAGTAAAGGAAAACATAGTCAAGTTAAGATTAAATTCATCATCCAAACCAGCACGTTTGAAATCATGCTGTTAAGGGGGGGGGAAGCCAATTCAGCCTAAGTCTTAAGCTATGAACAAATAAGATTATTACCTCTAAATAGTTTATTGAGGATCATATCACTACCTCAGATATATATATATATGAATAACCTCAGCAGTATTAAATTTTGAGAGGAAAAATATATACTATTTTACAGGCGCCAACATTCTCATAGTTTATTAGAATTGCTAAAAATCCTCTTGAGTTTGAAAGTAGAAATAGCAATGGAAAATGCTCCAAATAAATGCAAATTGTGCCATTTCAACAGTGCCTTATTAAAAGTATGACAAAACTTTTTTCAAAAAAGTATAAGGTAAGTAAATCACTATGATACTTAAATCTCTGTTTTCTATTACTGGACTTACTCCGGAAGTTCAGAAAAATATTTAGTAATGCAGAAGATCCTAAAGTGACAGAAGATTGAAAAGTAAACATAAAATGCACAGCTGTAGTTATAAAAACACATTCCCGATTTCATCTGGTTTTAGAAACACCAGCGATATTTTAAAGATTATTTTAAAAGCCAATTGAGTCAGAATGAGTGGAGAATTATGGCACTGTACAGTGGCTTCTTGCAGTTGTACTTTCTGACAACAGACAGCTGTTCCATAGCACATTTCTTAATACACCTCTTCCTCTGTAAAATGCCAACACTTGTACTACAGAGCTCATAAGCCTAGCTGTTGTGTTTCCAGAGAACTGTGAGTCTGCCTGTTTTTATGAAAAACAACAACAACAACAACAAAAAACCCAAACCCAAAACACTGCAATTGATATGCATGAGTTAACTGCTTCATTCAGTCTTGCTCAGAACAGGATGGGCTTGACAGGAGTCATCAGTACAGCGTCCTAAATGGGAGCCCTGAGGCCCTTTGCAGTTCTGGAACAGTGTGCACCACATCTTAGTTAAATAACAGCTGTTACTAAAAAGTAACATAAAAGGAACAAGAGTGAAAAGATTTCAGAGTAATTTTGCTGTTTTCTTTCTAAACAGCACTGACAACTCCTTGAGGCCCTAACTGTGCACTGTATTGCATTTTTGAACTACTGTGCCTACAAAGAGACTTACACCTCTTCAGGTCTAAGTCAAATTATTCACACACACTTAGTTTCACACGTGAGCCATTTTCCCTATTTAAGTTCCAACTTCATTAAGCTGTTCAAAGCAGCAGGCACTTACATTTTTATTAGATTATAGCCTAATTCTGAGCAATCAAACCATAAAAAAGTTACAGGCATTTTAAAGACATAATAAACTTAGGTAGAAGACTTAAAGTATAGCCATTTTTATTTAACAATTCTGAACAGTTAATGTGATCCACGTTGGGTGGAATACTAAATTAATGACAATTACCTAATCCTTTGTATATTTAAAGATTACATACAGCTGGATGATATTGTAATTGTGTATTTCACTTCATAGAAAGAGCAAAACTTACAGTAAATTTAAATGAGAAATTCTGCCCTCAAGAGACTGAATTTCTGAAAATGGAATTATCAATGCTTGTAATTTCTGAAATAAATGAAAACTGAAATGCATTGTACAATAATCACAGAATTAATGCTGCTATATTTGTAACAGGTCTTTTTTCTTCTTTTCCTTTTAGGCAATGTATTAATGACACACACACAATGATTTGGATAACGGGATACTGACACATACTCTATATGAGGGTCTTCTGAGACTACTTATCAACTAAAGTTCTCCTGAGTGTATAGTCTGTGGCTTCTGGAACAGTCAGGAAAACAGGAAACACTTACAGGAAAAAAGATTGTTCAAAAATATGCAGCCATTTAAACTCTGTTTTCACAAAACATGTAACAGATCGCTACTTCTGCTACGAGCGTACCACAAAAACAAGAATACAAAGAATCTTCTTCCAGAGTATGCAATTCGACAATTCAGAAGAGTTCAGAAAGCCTCAGAATTCAAACAAGACAGAAAAGACAATCATCAAGGAATAACTTACAGCCCAGGTTTTGGTCAGTCTGAAGATAGGCGCACTTTGCAGTGCTGACACCACGGACATAAGAGAATGAAGGTTATTCAGTTCTAGAAGCTTCTGAAAAAAGGGAATAACAACTTTTAGCACATCAAAAAGGGAAGCAGGATTAATCTCAAAGTTGCATTAATGAAATACAATTTTTTTATTAATAAAAGTTTTCATCAATAACTGTAGACAACATTATCCAATGCTATCAATGTGCAAAATTCTTAAGACCACTTTAGAAGTTGCAAACTTTCCAAATATACCCCTCAAAAGAATAGACATTTCTGTTGTGAGAGTAAGATTATTTAAAAAATTGAATTTGTTATTTTCCAAGGCTACTCCTTCAGGAACAGAACATATGAAAAAAATATTTGATGCATTGTTCTTGAAAATGAGTATAATTTTGGAGATTAAAAATTTAATCAAGCCAAAAAAATCAACCAAAGATGCTGATGACCCTTTCAGAATTAATACAACTTTTTATTTTGTGATCTGTTTTACACGACAAATTTTCCTCACTTCAACATACTTTAAATTCAATCTGTGTTGACAATTACTCAAAACACATTGATCTCAAAAGAGATAATACTTTGAAATAAAGCTGTCTTAGATTATAAAGTTTCCTACAACATAGTTCCAGAGAGATATAAAAATGAGAAGTGTCATGTAGCTTCTTTGTAAATCTTAAAAGGAGACTGGAGTGATCAATTTACTCATTGCTCAGGAGCATTTGAGGAAGATCTGGATTTTATTCCTTTTATTTCCTTTTCACGGGTGGGAGAACCAAAACCAAACCTCTTATTTCTAAGAGCAATCTAGCACCTCCAAGTTGACCACTCTCCTAGTACTTGGACTATACATTTGTGCCAGGAACTTAATCAGATACATTCTTTTCTGCCTAAGCACAAAACTACTACGTAAACTGATTGGAAATATTCACAGTACCAAAAAAATTTATTTTGTATTACTTGGAAAATATTATTCTAATTACCTACACACACATGCAATATCATATGTACAAGATTAGCACTCAGGCCTTCGATCCAAGTGCTATCTTCTTACTAACATTAGTAAGTGTCGCACAGGGTCATACAAAAAAGAACCACCACAGATAATGAAGCAGAAAATTACTTTTTAAAATAAATATATTTTTTTTTAAAGTTACAAATGACTTGTAAAATGCAGTGCTCAAACCCATTAAAATAACTGAGCTTTAACAGTGGTACTTTATACCAGCACCTACATGTTACAAGTAGAAATACATGTCTTACAATAGCCATTTTAGAAGCAAGAGATTTCTTTTCATAAGAGGTAAGTTTGAATGGGGGCAGACAAAAAACCAGAACAGTTTACAACCATGTTCAGTGTTGACAACATGTAGCTGGCCACCAGCAAGACAAACCACTTTTAAACTTGTTTGGTAAAGGTACAAGACAAATCACACTGAACTGGGTAGTTTTATTTAACCAAGTAAAAACAATAGATGTCATGCTTTTATCTTATTCATGTAGTACAACACAGCAGATATGCTAAAAAAGAACGTTATCCTCTAATCCAACAATGGTTCATACGGAGTAGTGCAGAAACAAACAGAAAGGAAGTAAGATCTTGAATGATAGTACAAGAAATTTGCACTTACTTTAGCTATTTTCACAAAATGGCTCAATATTTCTGCCCTTATTTTTAAGGTCTGTGTTGTTAATATTTCTCGTACAACCCAAAAACTGACCTATAAAGTAAACACATATAACTCAATTTATTTACAAAAAAGGACTTTGTTATTTGTAAAGTTCATTATGCTCCAGGGAGAAAACAGGGTAAGGAAAGAAAAGAGTTCTGATCCCATGAATTCTCACCTGTATAGCTGCAATTACCCAAAAGCATTACCACTGGATATAAGAAGTAGGTAGAGAAGTGAGGCAACACTAAGATAACTGAATGAGCAGGTGAAACACAGAAAAAGGAAAAGAATTGCTAATGTTGTACCATGACACATCAGCAAAAATTATTAGGAACTAGTAATTAGGAACCAATGGTCTAGAGGAACAAGATGAAAATGCAGGCAAAGCAACTGAAAACAGAAACTGCCATTTTAAAATCTTAATCCTCATTTAGAAAAATACTCTTAAGTTTTCATTCATAGGAGTAGTTCTATTTCACTTTATACTCAAAGACAACTGTCAAACAGTAGCTGTTCACCACAGTAATCAAATCATTTACCTGGTTAAACCTCCTAGTAAAGGCAACAATATTTGGAGCAAGGATATGTTTTTCTTTCTTATTCCACCCACAGCTGGCTAGTTCCTAGGAAACACATTTAAAAATTGCCTTAAAAAATTGGTAATGTTTAAAAACATTTAAACGTTTAAAAACTGATACATGACAGAAGCATCTATCAGATAACTACTAAAACCAATCCAAGGCACCAATTCAATGACAACTAGTCTAACCAAACACTTCTGTGTTTTCCTGATGTACATAAATTATGTGATTGGCATATATTCTCCTCATACTAGAAAAAATAGACATCATTATTAATACTCAGATACAGAGAGACTAAGCAGTCAGCTGCAACTCATGTCTCTGAAGTTTCATTCTGCATTGATTATTTCAGTCCAGGGTTGCCTTAAATGAGCACTCAGCAGACACAGGAGTAAAGACTTTGCTATTATATAATCTTATCTGGTTCAAAACTGAAGCTAAAGCTAAACATATCAATAAACAACACTGGAAGTAGTTAAAGAGTACAAAATTCGGCTGTGCAACTAGAGGTGGTAACCTAGTTATTATTCCTGAATGTCATCCTCATTATTACAGTTAGTAAAACTTCCATGAATACACCACAGTTTAGCTTATTCAATCTCTCTTTTTTTTTTTTAATGGAAATGTGAGATCTAAAGCATTTGAAGAACACAATTTTGGAACTGTAATATTATTGTTTACAGTAGTTACAAACTAATTGCAAAAAACCTGAAATCTCCATACATGATACTTAGACCGAGAGAGTATATCATTTGAAAAAGGCTGGACAGTAACAGCCTTAAATCTGAAGGTCTTCTGGTGGACATATGGTTGGGGTTAGAACTCTTTTGTTTTATTTTGGGTTTTGATATTTATTTTTTGGCTGTTTTTTAAGCTATGAGAGTTTAGACAGACTTGACTGAAGTGTGGCATGTCCTTAAGAATATATATTAATACTTTGGTGCTAATAAAGCAAAAAGTTGCCAGTAGGCTGCATAGTTCAGTCACAGTATATGAAACAGATTTTTGAATGTTCTTTCATTACAGCAACTACTTCAAAGTCAAACCAGTTCAAAATAAGAAGAAAAATCACAAATTCTGTAGTATAGCCATAACCACAACCAATCAATTTCAATGCATAATAAAATCCCAGGGCTCTATGGCAAAAAATAATCTTTCACCTAAACTGCAAAATAAATAGTAGAAATTCCTGTGGGAAGTATAAAGTAAACAGAAGAGCTAAAAAGCAGATTAATGATTTTCTCGTTAAATAAACTGTGTTAAATTATGTATCAAAAGACATTTGAAATTGGAACTACAAATTTGATTTAGCCAGAAAGAAAGTGTCCATTTTCCAATAGTTATTTCAGGCAGTTCCAAATATATTTAGACAGCCTGGCTCTTTGTAACTACAGATTCAAGTTACCACATATCTATACCGTCTTTATATTCAGATCTGACAAGTAGATATATACATACTGGAAATGAGTTCTTCATAACACCAGTTCTAAATCACTCTTCTGTTTTTAGAACCACAAATTTCTGTTTCAGTCAAAATGTTCAACTTTCCAAATGTACGCTATTAACTTTAGATGTCTTTGCATGAAAAGGCAGAGTCAGCCAAAGAGAATTCTGCCTCTGAAAAGCACTTTGTACATTCTGATAAACGGAATGCACTCTCGAGATGCAGAGGTCTGCATGTTCCTGTGTGAGCACCAGGAAAAGCATTTCCAGTTCTAAACATATTTTGTTTCCCAGTCTTCCAGCATTTAAGCCTTCTGCAGATAAAAATGCCAATTCACATCTGTCAAGACACAGATTCTCCACATGATCAGCACACGTCTGGTCTTAAGAGTCTGGAAATTATATGTTTATGTGGAAAAATCTCAGTCACTCTAGTAGGGACAGCAAAATTTACATTTGTCAGAAAAGTGGAAGAGGTCAGTAACTTAAGGATATTAAACAGTTGCCAGAGGGCTAGTGAGCAACAATGGAAAATCCCGTGCATGGTAAAATAATTTGACTAGGTTTAAAATTTGGACTGAATAGGAAGGTTGATAAGAGTAAGTCATCCAACATGCCCCTGCTGATTTTTTTTTTTATACTGCTAAAATGTACTGTGTTCTAGAATTACACTTCATCATTTTGTATGGAAGGACGCAAGCAATTTCCTCAATGCACACAGTCACAAGAAACCTTCCAATCAAGCGTGCAAGAAAACCCTGAAATTTGTGGAGAAAGCAATTTCCAGGACTTTGAAAATAAATGAAGTTACATAGAAACCTAGAATGTAAGCATAGTTATTTCTGCTGGAGAGCAAAGAACTGTTAATCAGATATGCTCTTACTGAACTCTTGTAAAGTAACATCCAGATGTGTTTTCAGTAATAGCTCAAACAAAAAGCAGAAAAAAGCCTCAGCAAGTGCCAGGTTTAAAGGATATTTGTGTGTTTGAGATAAGACTTGGCAGCCAGAACTCTAAAATCTTAATTAAGTCTTTCCATCCATACATAAGCTCATGTTAAAGACTAAAACCTGAAGAAACAATATAACGCTCTTCCTGCAAACACAAAATTCAACAGGTAACTCACTAAAGTTAAACTTAAAGTAGTTAGTAAAGTTAAAGTGAGTTACCAGCCCAACAGCTGCTGGCTAAGGAAACCTTCTCTGTACACAGTTCTGCCCTGGAACTTACCTATGCAACATCTAGCAAACCTCTCCATGCTTTTTTCACGCCCCCTTTCTAGCACAGGAAATTGGACATGTTCACTCTTACTCACCTACCAGTGTATTTACCACCACTTCCTGCATACAAAAGCTGATTCTGCAGAGCAATTGTGACCACCTTGCACAAGCAAGCATGAAAGGAAAAGTAGGGACCATAACTCTGCCTTCATCATGCCCAGTGACGTAATAAACAAGGACAACATGAAACACAGGTTTCAACCAGAATATTGGCCTTTCCTTCTTCTATGCAACAGAGGGACACCAAAGGAAGACTGACAAGGTAGAGTTCTGGTGTAAAATGGCAGACAACCATCTGCCCACAAACAACGCAAGAGCCAGCAGTCACCTACGTGAAACCCTGCAGGCCTCAAAGGGGTAGTTTATCAAAGGGTATCCAAGCTTACAGACACAGAAGAACAAATACACCAACTTAATTTAAAAGGCTACCGGCCTCAAAGAAATGCAGACAATTACCAACTATACATTAGTATTTGATCCGAACAGGTATTAGGTAAGTACCTAATAAGGGGCAGGTAGATGACAAACACACAGACTAGATCTTGCTTTAAAACCTAGTCCTACAGTTGTCAGAATTTCAGGATAGTTGTTTATTTTTGGCAAACAATTAAATTGGTAATTCCAGTAAGATGAAAGTCAGAAAATACAATTAAAAACTAATAGTTTGTGGCACCTGCTACTTATACACAGGCCTGTATTCTAGCAGAAGCTCAAAATATGTCATAAGGGTTTTTTCCTGATAATTTCTCACTAAGTTACATCTATCTGCCAATCAGAGTAGCACTTCAGGAAATTTCATTTCTGAAAGGCAAAATGAAGCAATGACAAAGGAAGAGAAGAACAAAAAAAACATTATTTTATTTTGATATAAAATTCTATGGCACAGATATTTCATAGCGATTAAAGCAAATGCAAAATTCACTTTAAATATGAAAGTCTATAGTTTTGTACTTTATTTTGTATTCATTCATCTCCTCAGAGTATCACACTACCTCTCCTTTTGGTGAAACCTCCATTTTGTTCTAACTGATGTTTTTCTTAGCAAAATTTTCTCATGAAAAAGTATCTATGTATCTGTTTGTACATACTGATATTTTTGTGTTAACAGATTTTTCTATGAGTATTGCTGGTTTCTTATTGCATTGTTCACTTGTCATTTCCCCCCCACACACATTAAAGACTCCCTGACTGTCTGAAGAGCACACATAATTTCAGAAGCATGAAAGTGTTTTCAGCTAAAAAACTGTCTTGTTCTTGAAAAAAAAAAATAAATAAAAAATTAATTTATCTGACAGAAAAGGCCAGACATCAGACAGATGAATTTTTATTTTCCTTCCTATACTTTCTCAAAATAGAAGGCTGCTAATCTCTCTGAACAACTGTAATATATGAGTTGTTTTGTTAGTGACCAAATTAGATGGATTGAGCTTCTACTAAGAACCTTCTAAACTGGACTGCCCTTTCTGATGTTGTCGAAAACTCAGTTTTGCTAATATTATAGGGGCTTTTTTGCCCTTTATGTATTCATCATATTCCATGTAGGCACAAGAAGACAATAAACCATAACGGATCTAAGGACATGTTCTTATATTAAAGAACTTGAAGCTGGAAACATGCAATTCTTGTACCTTTTGCAGAAAATAAATTTATTTCATCAAAATACTGAGATAACATCACTTTTATGGAAATTTAACATATTCTGATAAGTACCTGCATTCTTCATTTCTGAAGTTCTTATTTCTGGTTTTCAAGTGTCTATGTTAACTTTGATTGCTTTTTCTCAACAGGCCTCAAGTTTCTTTCTGTGTCTTTGTTAAAAGGTTAAAAAATTCAAGGACATTAAAACCTTAACTTTGAAGGGCCCGGGCTGATTTATTCCCTCAGAATTGAATCTTAAATATGATAGTACAAATTAAAAAGTTTACCAAGCGGCTGATGCTTGGTAATGCAGGTTATGACTAGAGGCATAGGTCAAACGCTGAAATCAGATGTGAACTGAAAACAAGAGCAGAAGGGAGAGCAGAGAATTTTGACATTTGTTATCCTGAACACTCAACATAAAGCAGGACATGAAGACTTCCAGAAATGCAGTTATCTCTTCTGGTAACAGATGACAAATCAAAATAAATCAGGGTGGGTTACAGATTCACAGTGGTGACAAGGAATAAGCCTAGAAGAATATTAGTACAGTGCAAGAAGTTGAGCATTTTTGAACAAAAAAGCATTATTTAAATGGCTATATTTCCTCAGGCACTGAATTCCAAAGATATAAGCAGTTTAAGAAAACCTACCTCAGGCTGTATAGCTTTAAATACTGGCATATCCATCAATGTAATCTGGCTCTGCAATAAAGATAGAATTTTAAATAAGGTAATACGAAGAGCTAACCATCATGTATTTACACCTGCCCTTTAGTAACTACAAACCGTACAGTCACATTTTCTCCACAGATCAGAACTGACCAGTCCTGAATTTGGCTTCCCCTGTCCAGGCTGACACACCACAAGCAGAATCTCCACCATCCTGAGTGGCAATATGTCATTATACTCTCTCACATTCACTGGCTGTAACTAAGTGAAGGTTTTCAGTACTTGCAGCAGTCTAAGAGGAAAAAACTCTGTTTGAGAGTCTTTCTGTTATGCCAATAAAGGGCAGGAAGAATTATTTGCCTTTTCACACAGAAAGCAGTATACATTTTACATTTGCTGGGTTGAAAGGCAATAAAGCATTATGAGGCATTTATTAGTTATGACTGGAATATGCTTTAAAGGGGTCATACGGATTTTTCAGTCACTGATGAGTAAGTCCTGATAAGACATTGTAACGCTGTTCCAAAGCCAGTGATTTTTAAAAAAAAGCTTTTATAGAACATTTTTAACACCTGAGTGATAAGATACTTGAATTGCTTCAGTGACCAAATGGCATTATATGGAAGTTACGTAAACATGTAAAAGTGTCAAAGAACACTTCTTGGATATTTCCCCAGCAAAGCTTCTCTACTGGCCATTTTGTTATGCTAAACCCAAAATAGCAAAAACTTGCTAATCCCCTCTCAGAGTGCTCATTTGATTCCACCAAATAAGAATGATAACTATCTATTTAAATGTAGTTTTAATAAGGTTTCTACTATTAGTAGACATGAGCCTAGAAAAGTTAATGAGGCCTATAAAATTTGATAGACATGAAAAAAATTTCCTTCCATAAATGGTTAATTTACACTCACTAACCATCTCTTGCTTTTATATTATGCTAAGTCAAAGATTTTGCCACAAAGCCCTAGCAGACCACTCTTAGCCGCACTCAATTTTGCGATTCATACTTCCGAGTAACTTTTGAGTATTTATAAACTCAGATGTCATTAAGATCTTGCTCTGCTTCTAGAAAAACCGCAGTCAACAAATGCTTGTTTGCAACTTCTTGACTGTGTCCTAATAAGATGGAGAGCAGAGGCTCAAAAAGTTGACTATAAGCCATTAATAAGGAAGCTTTCAGCAAGAATTGGTAATCATTTCAACAAGACATGGGTTCAATCAAAATCACCAAAAAGATGAAAATGAAATTCAGTAGTATTGACAAGCTGCTGGTCTTTTCGTTATATATGTGATTACCACCAGGGAATTTCTCCTCTGCCGCGTCTAAATTTTAAAAAGGAACACAACACACTAAATTTGGAAGTGACCTTAACTTAGCTCCATTCTCTTTCTCTAAATATTTATATTCAATACAGCAATCCCATCTTCTACAGATCTCTGCCCTGATGTCCAGTAACCAAGTTGTACTAACATAGTAAACCCAGACCTGTGGTTTTTTTCATTCTCCCTAACTGAACTGTTTCAAGTTATTTGAAACACTCAAACTGCTACAGTCTTGAGTAATAAGAAATGGTATGTATAATTTACTGGTTGCTATTATTTACTGAAAAAAGAAATTATCTGCTTCTCTGGATGGAACAGAAGCAGTAAACATTACTTGAGCTGTCAATAAAAAGAGAGGATCAGGGTAAACCAATGAAAAGGTTTTGATGTGGCACAAGGAGAATAGCTACTCTGGCTGAGAAAGGCTTGGTGTTAAAAGTTTGTGTGACCATATTAAAATCAACATCAACAAACAAACCAACCCCAAACAAACAACCCTACCACTAGGGTTTATATATGAATCTTTTTCAAGCCTCACTGCCGATCCTACAAACACACATTTCAATTTTTGGTTTCTCTGGGGATTGGTGGGTTTTTCATTTCTTTGCTTTATTCACGGCTACGGATGGAAAGTGGAACTGGAGGGAGAAAAGCAACTTACAGAAGTTTGGCCTTCAGAGTTAAAAGATATGTTACAATGACATAAGGGTCTATTTGCAAGCGTATGTGTGTGTTTTTAAAGTGTACCATTAAATCAAGACCCTCAGCAACAAGCTTCTGTCTCAAACCAACAGCAGTAGGAATTATGAACATAATAGAAAACTGATGAGTTTTAAGTTACAAGCAATCTTACCTTGACTTGATCATTTAATACATACAGTTCTGAGACCATCACAAATTCATTTTTGCTGGTGTAGACTACACACTATATTCTGGGCTGTCTTTGGACTTAATATTCAGTATCCTCCTCTGATGAAATTGGGTATCTCTATTTTTGTGTAATTTTACAGGCCTGTCTAAATTGTAGCTCTGTTCATTTCTAAAGGTAGTCCTTGGCCATGGATCATCCAAACTTGGATGAATAGGAGCAAAAGCATCAGGCCATTTTTTAACAGAGTTGATGCAGATTTGCCAACCAATTAGTTTTATATTTTTACCTAAAAACAGCTCTCATCCGTGTACACGGTAATACTGTTAAAAAAGACTCATCAGAATTTGTTCCAAAGTGACAACCTTATAGGAATAATGTATGCATACCTCCAGGCCTTTTTTGTGAACGGGTATTATACGATCTTATGCCAAATGAGGGAAACATCATTTTGATGCCCAGAACATTAATGAAAACATTGCACTAGGTTCAGTAGCTTTCATTCTCACTCCCTCCTGCTCCCCAGCAAGTTAACATATAAATTAAAAACAAGGGGACAAGCACAAGAACTGTGTTGGACTTCTGTCAAAACTGCAGTTCTGCTTTCAGTTTAGTACTGAAAACTTGTTATTAAGGAATGCAAATTGTTTCCTCTCTACAAGCTTCTTTCCTGCTTTTAAGAAACTGACTTTTCTGAGAAACTGGTGTTTCAGCAGAAAAGATGAGTATTTGTGGTTTCAATTAGAAAAAAAAAAAGAATCAGACTGTGGATAACTAACATCTTTAAACCTGCACCAGGGTCTTCTAAAACACTAGAAAAAATTCAAATGGCTTTACACAGAAAAACAAATATGTTCTGTCAGGTCAGTACTGAATGATTAAATCCCACGACATGTTTATTTTGTTAAAGTTTATATAATCAGAAATTTGTTTTCAAGAACCATGGAAGTTCATTTTAAAGATTTTTATTTTAAGAAAAATTTTTATTTATTTTTTAATAGCCTGCAAGCCCTGAGTGTGATACAAGCTTAAATGCAAAAAATAACATTACTACTTACAGCGAACTCCTCAGGAGTTACTTTCAACACATCAAATACAACTGCATCGTAGCTTTTATTGGCATAATCTGAACTTCGCCCTTCCAGAGAATCTGAGCTGCTACTACCCTACAAAGAAGAAATAGCAGGCTTATATGCAGAATTTCATGCCAAATTCAGAAAATAAGTATGTGTAAAAAATATTAAGAAATGACAAGAAAACGTATGAACTTCAAAAAGCTTCAGACACTGAATTATAAAATTTAGTTTAGCATAGTTCACAGATGTTTCCAACTAACTTCCTTCTGCAAAAACGATATTGACATACAATTTTAGCTCTATGAAAATTCCAGCTTTAGAAGGCCATTTTAAAAATCAGAGACGAGATAAAAGAGCTGCCACACAAAAGGAAACGTGTTGGGATTTTGAAGACTCTTATTCAATGGAAATGTTTAAATTAAATATGCAAGGTAAAGAGTGGGTAGATCCAAATCATGCTGCTCTGTTCATAACATTATAAAAAAAAAAAACAAACTTACAGGTCCTGAAATTTAACCCAATATTAGCTCCAGGGTACTTCAGACTATTACTGTGTCCTGCCTTAAAAATTGGTGCCTTGCCTTCCTTTTGAAGTTTCTGTCCTTGGGCTCAGATGCAGGCACTTGTGACTCATTTTCCATTCTTCAGGAATAATGTGATTTAATAATAATAGCATTATTTTTCTACTTCTGATCTTAAAACTATGTACTGAATAAAAATACATGCATCTAAAATCTTAAGCCCTTACCTCACTGAGTTTATTTGTTTGCTAGAACAACACTGTTGTCAAAACAAGATGTTTTGGCATCTTAACTAACTGTGACACATAACTGTCACTTAAAACTGATTTGGTAGCAAAAAAATAGAAGGTGGTAAATTAGATGATGATTATTTCTTTTCCCTACAAAGTATCTGGGGAACTACTGACTAGGAAGTTACTGGGCAAACCCAAGAAGAGAATAAAGGGGAATTAGTAGAAACACAGATTGGTATGCTGTATCAAGAAATCACCAAGTTAGTATTTAGAAAGAGGAGAGAAGAGAATAAGTTAGTATTTAGAAAGAGGAGAGAAGAGAATAAGTTAGTATTTAGAAAGAGGAGAGAAGAGAATAACACTGCCTCGGTATCTACAGACATGTGGGTAAAGGAACATGATTAATACAGTCTTGTTGGACTTCCAAAATATTTTTGACGTGGTTCATCACTCCAAAGACATTAAGGAAACTATGCAGCCCTACCATAGAGACTATCCTTCCAACGATAAATAATTAGTTACAAGACAGTTGTTACAAGCACTGAGAATATGTGAATCAGCAGAGAATTATGCATAGATAAGGGATGATTGTTATATATTCAACAACCTGGAAAAGAGAGTGAACAATGAGGTGACAATTTGTTGATGACTATGGATCTTTGCTTTATTTATTCAATGTGGTAAAATAAAAACCCGGCAATGAAAAACTGAAAAGGGACTTCACAAGATTTGGTAAGTCTGGAAAAGGAAAAGAGAAAATATATAACGGAGTATGCTTATGCTCCTTTGTAATCCATGATGCACGCAGACTTGGAATACATATGCAGTATTAGTCTCCATCTTAAAAGGGCTACCAAAGAAACAGAAAAGTTTCAGAACAAGGCAACAAGGATGATCACAGGTATGGAATAATTTCTTTACTAAGAAAGACTGGCTATGCTAGAAATCTTCAACCTAGAAAAGAGGTAGTGGGTTGTGAGGAGGAAGTATAATTACCAACAAAATAAGCAAGAGGAAAGACAGGAATGGTCTCTCTCTGCTTCACCTAACACCAGGAGAAGGGGTTATCAGTTAAAATTAGAGATGGATTTTAAATGGATAAGAGGATACAGGTCTTCACACAGCATATAGTTAAGCTGAAAAACAGCCTGTTGTGGGATTCTGTATAAACTAAAAGATTACACAGATTCAAAGAGGGGACTAGGTAAATTTACAGAAAACAAATACATTGAGAGGTAGCAAACAGGACCCTCCACTCAGGAAGACTCTGGGCTGCAAACAGCTGAGACTTCTTATGCTCTGATCTATGACAGATATTTCTGTTCTGCTAAAACAGTTTCAGAAAGTCTTTTTTTTTTTTTTTTTTTAGAAATTATTTTGAAGAGGAATTTCAAAATTGTGTGTTTACATACCTAATTCAAAATGTCCATCTTGAGAGAATGAAAAAAATATTTTTGTTAGTCTGAGGTCATTTATACTATGTTTGAGAAAATGATCTTCTGCAGGGCACAGCTGTATTACGTATTTTTATTTTGTTATAAGATTTTTAAAGAT
>JAVJGG010000053.1:20350594-20362450 GCA_035590195.1 Aviceda cuculoides | reverse complement strand
TGCTGAAGCAAAGGGGAAAAAAACAAAAAAAAAAAAAAAAAAAGCAAGACAAAAGTGAAGAGTGCCATAAGTGAAGACAAATGGATGAAATAAATTCCCTTTTCCTCCCCTTCCCATTTTTTTCACTGAACTAATACTGAGCACTGTGGTGGTGGAGGTTGATTTACAATAGTCCTAGGAGCCTTCATCACTGACCAAGGAACAAGAGTCTTTCGAGGAGGCACAGTACAACAACAAACAAAACAAGAAGTAATACAGTGCTATCTGGAAATGGGCCAACAGCATAAAACAAGAAACAGACAGACTTACAGACTACAAGAAAAGAAGAGAACAGAAGAGGATTACAGTGTGACCGGAGCACTTCTGAGTTCTGAAAAAATACTGCAGCTTTATTTCTTCGGAATATCAGGGAGCAGTAAATTGGGAAAGTGAAGCAAAAGCTTTGATGACTATTCATTTAAACAAACAAAATAATGGTTGCTATCCAGAACCAACCAGTTCTTCAGGTCTGAATCCTTTAGGAAGGTAACTAGAAAACTGCTGAGTGATGGACTTCTGAGCACTTGATGAGGCCCGTCCTGAAGATCTTTGACAAAGGGGACAGTTCAGTTACAGGAACACTCACTCTCTTTGGATGGGGGAAAGGCAAGGAGGAGTGAGCAGAATCGGTACACTTGCTGCACAGGGAAGATTAGATGACTCAGAGAATTTAACTGTTGCAAGCCCCAGTGTAAATCTAAACAAAGTTCACAAATGATGTACAAACTGAAGCACAGAGATGTTTATTATTTTGAGTATTTAAGTACGATAAAGACTTTACAGAGTGTAAATGTCTACTTATTTCAGTTAACATTCCAGAAGCCAACTATAAATCTGAGGCTCCTGCAACAGAGAACTTTGGAAAAAAAGACAGGCATACAGGAGCAGCTCAGCCATCATTACTGGTTACAGGGCTTACAGTCATTGCAAGAGCGGGTTCTGCTTCCAAGAAGGTGTAATAGACAGTGTGTACCCAAAAAAAGCGGACAGAGACACTAAAGTCTAGTAAAACAAAGGACGGATGATGGTGTTCCTTGGCTGCAAGTTGACAGGAATGAGTCAAACATTCCTGTATTTGTCTTTAAATATTAGGACCTAGGAAGGAGTCACCTACTGAAGACACAGAGATGACAGAACAAGGAAAGAAAACCCAAAATACACAACAGAAACTGCAAAACGTTTACCCAAGTAGGTATGTGATGAGTTATTTGTATATATACCTATGCACAAGAGCATATGAAGTCAGGAAAATAAGCCAGGGATACGTACTGATGGGGATTAAGAAACACACATGAGAAGAGAAAGAATTTATATAGAAAACTCAAGGTTTGTAGAAACCTGCCAAAAATAGATGGTGAAGGTCAGAAAAAGCAGCAAGAAAATTACTTATGTGAGAACATGACCATGTAGAAAAAGCAGAGAAAGTGACAGCATACCAATGAAGAAAAAAAGATGAATTGGTTTCCCTCTGCTGTAGAACAAGGAGTTGTCTAATGATGGGATGGCCAGAAACTAAGAAAAGGATATTAGCCTCAGCAGAAAAGAGTCAGGGAGGATGGATGGACTGAACGCCAAGGTTCAAATGCACTAGGGATTTAGAATTTTTACAAAAACTATCTGGAATTTTGAACCTGAACAAAAAGAAACAAGTCAGGGATGCTGCTCAAGACCCATCTCAAAAATGGTACTAGGAGTAAAAAAGATGACAGGGAAATGGTGGGGGCGGGGGAAGCCCTGACTAGTGAAAAAAAACCCACAAACTTACAAGGTGGAAGCTAGAAAATAGAAAGAAAGAAAGAATAGTCCAAAGCCAACCTGACATGAAGTCTGCAATAGATATTAAATACAAAGATTAAATAATTATTTTTTTGTGTAAATAACTGCACGCTGTGGGAATGGTTCAGAGATGAAGCACAAGCAATACATAGCCCAGAATTTTGAAAGTCTGTCCTTAACAAAAAAAAAAAAAAAAAAAGAGAAGTATGGAAGTAACTACAAAGAAATAGAAATCACCACATCCAATACAGTAAACCCAGCAGTGAATGATTTAAACAGTATATATACTACAGCTGGTAGTCTACTAGCTAAATAATTTCCCAACACCCTAGACCAGTAATTCAGTCCGCTCCATTTTGCTGATTGATTTCCAAATACTCCTAGATGACAGAGAAACTATTTTAGCAGAACATTCATATTCCATATGCTAGAATCCCTATAGTTCACTGAATGCAATACGGCTGGCCATTTACAAGCCACATAGTTATATATACTGTCCAGAGAATATGCATCAAGTTGAGAAAAGCTTCATCCTCTCCAAACTGGCTTTCAGGTACACAAGCAGGTATGCAGTACTAGCAGCTTTTCAGGGCAGTAGCAGCTATGGGAGGGGAAAAAAAGCTATCGCCCCAGAGCTATGAAGATGTGTGTTTATAGGAGAGCACATACATTGGCACAACAGAGCCATGTCTTGGACCCTGCTGAGGTTAAAAGAAAGTATCATATCTTAAGCTTTGAGATAAAGAAATCCTTTAACACCTTTATGGCCATACTGTCAAGTTTGAAAGCAAGATTAAGGCATCAGCTATCAATGTGCTAAACTGAAAGCTAATCCAATGTAGATAGAATATAGAAATGTGGGTTCCAAAATTTTAAAGTACTTGGTGCAAGAATTTGAACGCTTTACGCGTACAGGTCTCAGAGCTGATTATTCAGTTAGCTAAGACACTTCTCAAGAACGTCAGACTACCAATTTCAATTGTCTCAGGCTTCCTCTAGACTTTGACAGTAAATCCAGCATAGAGAACTACCCCATGCATCTCAGAAGACTGGTTTAAAATGAACTGGCCTGGAAGCAGTCCTCATTCCAACAGATGATTGTGGGAAGACATCTTGACCCTAATACAGGCATCAATTCAAGAAGACTATCAGACCAGATTTTCCAATCTAGCCTCCCACTGACACTTTTTAGAAGTAATGTCCTTGAACTGCTGGCCTTACTTTCCTGGAACAATGAAAGAACAATATATTGCTATTTCAGTGGCCACTTCTTTCCCATAATGCAGTTAGGGAGTTTTGCTGTGATGCATTACATTATCTTAATCCAGACTACATGCAGTTGATATTCTGCAGGAGTCATGCTTACAAAAGCAGCTTGTGGAGGCTGCCTGTTGGCACCTGGAAAAAAAATAAATCAACTTTTGTAACCATGTAAACATGGTGCCTATGTTAACTGGCAATGACTTCATGTAAACGAAACATGAACACAAACTCCATCTTAGCAAATTCTAAGAAACTGAAAGATTACTATATAAAATGAGGAAAAAAAGGGAGAAAGCACTTTTGCATAATGTCGAAGGGAACAAAGTGAAAAATATTTCTAGATTAACAACAGTAACTACAAAAGCAATACTTGTCCTTAACAAAGAACAAATAATAAATAATAAAAAAACCACCAGTTAAGAACCCAATACCATCTTGATTCTTATCAAGACGGAGCTACAGCTCTCTCTCCAGCAGTCCTCCCTCAAAGGCCATTACCCTTCAAACAAGTCTGCTGACTTGCATAGGATAGAAGGACAAGATACATGTTTAGGAGAGTTAAACTTTAGGGGAAATCTCAATAAAACAGTCACAGGAAAAGAAATATATTATCTGCTGTCTTACAGTATAATACTAACACGACTCTAGGTTCTCTAAACAGAGGAGAACTGACAGACGCTTCTGTAATCTCTGGTATCAAATATAAGTGAAAACAGGAAAACACCTACTACTTTAATTACAGTTGCGTACTTACAGTGGAATAAGGTAGTTCTGCACTCACTCAACCCATTTTGCTGCACACTTCCATCAGTCCATTGTTGGGTCTAGGTCTCGCTATTCAGCAGGTTTATCTCTTGTTTAAAAGCATGACATTCCTGTAAATTAACAGGAAACAGGGTTATGGTGACATTTATTATATAACTCAGTTCTTCTCAAGCTGTGCATTCCTCACCTGAAACACACACTCCAGTATTTTTATTCTTAGCTCTCCTTCCCAGCTTTGATGGCTAGTTCCCCATTCTAGTTTCACTAGTATGTGACAAATTCCCAAACTCAAAAGAACTAAAAAGCAGATATCGCAGAGGGAAGAGCAACATATTAGGAATTTCATAACTAAATATTCTCCAAATATGTACCTGTAACTGTTCCTCACTCTGTCAGTCAACACAGGGTCCAAGCTGATATGGGCTTGCTTACTGGTTTTTATCACTTCTTTCAAGGTGCTTTATGAATGGTAAATGCTACTCATTCACACTTTGTTTTCCTCAAGACTTAACTAAACAAAGCAGAATGAACACAAAACCAAATACAACCATTCTTCTTTCTCTGTATCAGCAAATTAAGTCACAGCCCTTCCACCAAACTTGATCCACGACAAACTTGAGAAAATACTGTGTAGGTAACTTGCTTTGGTGATATTTAGACATAGCCCTTCCCTTTTCTCCTCTTTTGCCTTACACCAACTTTTGTAATAGCTAACGTTTAAGAAAATTATACACCAAATGAGAAGAAAATTATCTCAAAGACAGATACTTTCATGTGGAAACTGACATGACAATCCCATTAAAGCCCATGTTGCTTTGATAAAGTTAAAAATCACTGCAGATCACATGGTGTTATTACTGTGCCTGTACTACAGTCTCCAGTCTCCTCCTATTGTTAAGGAACTTCCACTTACAAAAATGTTTATCTTCTAGTCTTTAAACACATGTAACTCCTACAGGCATCAAAGAAAGACATCTTCTGGTGGAAAAGTAGTATTCTCTTCCTACACTCAAAACTCATCCAAACTTTGAGTATACATACAGCAGGCACTCCCTGCATGAGCAAAAGATCCTCATTCATAAAAAATCAATATGACAAGTTACGACTGAGTTAGCATCCACTTACATATTTCAATGAAAATTACAGACATAATGTACATTCGCATCCCATCTCAGCTTTGTTAATCAGATTTGTTCCCTAGCAATTTAAGGTTTTGTTTTTTGTGTGTGTCTGCATGCGCTCTGTTCTATCTACTTCTTTCACTCTCAATGGCTTTGAAAACTGACTTTCCAAGTAAAAATTTGATACATCTGAAAAAACTGCCTTTCCAAACTCTGCACTGGCAGTCTCCAGTGTATCTTAACTTTTCAATTAGGCAGCATTAATTCTTCCTGTTTCTCCACCTCCCCATGCCATTAATAGTCAAAGGTCACTTGATATTGAAGACAGACATCAATGAGGCAGACAGAAAGAACTTATCAGGAACAGATACACGTCACCTGATGTCAGCAAACAGAAGTCCATGAAAACATTAACAGGGAAGAAAACAGCCTCTTGTTGGGAAAAATTCATCAATATTTGGCATCCTGCATTAAAGAAGACCTCTGCACCTCACCACGAAAAAACTTTAAAAGAGACTAAAATTCATTCAAGTGGAAGCACGTATTTAACACAACAAACTCACTAAAAAATTTTTTTTTTTTTTTTTTTTTTTTTTTACAATAATCTGGTTACCCACGATAGTTGCTGAAAAGCTTTGAGCCAAGGTATTTAGGACTA
The DNA here is from genome assembly GCA_035590195.1 of Aviceda cuculoides. Taxonomy (NCBI): domain Eukaryota; kingdom Metazoa; phylum Chordata; class Aves; order Accipitriformes; family Accipitridae; genus Aviceda; species Aviceda cuculoides. Next base: position 20,356,828 of record JAVJGG010000053.1, on the reverse strand, counting down.
CATAGATGAAGGAATGACATGAATCAGAAAAAAACCCTATAAAAATTAGATAATCCCAAACCACGTCTTGGGTACCTGCAAGATAGTGCAAAAGCCTTATGTTTCATATTACTTGGTTAAGGAACTATTAAAGCTTCCATTAACCTTCCATCTTCCTCAATTTCTTTGGTGCAACATGTTCCATAAGAGCTTATCTAAATGTTTATTTTGAAGAAATTTCTGCAAAATAGGAAATTGCTTTCAGATCCAAACATGAGAAAATACACACTTCTCTCTCTCTCTTTTTTTTTTTTACATACTTAAACTAGTTTACTTCCTTAGTTAAAAATTCTTGTACTTACTTAAGAGGTGTGATACTTCTGAATATCTATTTCTGATTGCTTATGAAATCAACAGATGTAGTCATAAAAGAAAACCATTGAAAGCAGCATAATTTAACTGTGTTATTTAAGCAGTCTTTTTGCCTTTGGTAAAGGATCAGCTATGCTTTGCTTAAAACACAAAAGCGGAGTCTACATTTGCATACCAGTTGCAAATATTTTCATTCAACAATGGAAACCTGAAAACACTAATTGGTATAAAAAATATCCAAAAACCTAAACCTTTCCACTATTCATTTACTATTACTTGAAGATGGCATTTTATAAGATAAACCTGAAAATGTTAAACTAATATTAAACCAAGCATTAGTCTGTTGAAATAAGAGAATTTTCTGGAAAGCCATCCTAATGTAGTTTCAGAAAACAAATCTGGATCAAAGACTGTATCTAGCATATTACACAGGAAATAGAATATATATGACATAAAGGCCAGCTGAAAGTTAGGCTTTCATTGACAAAAATACGAAAGACAGCTCAGATGCGAGAGGAGAGGCTGAGAGAACTAGGTTTGTTAATCTCAAAATGACTATGCTAAGGACTAATCTTGTTGCTGGCTTTAATGGCCTAATGTAAAATTACGAAGATGGACCCAGATTTTTCTCCAGGGTAAGCCATGAAAAGACAACAGGCAACAGAAGCAAGTCACGGGAAGGTAAACCCCAATTATACATCAGGAAAAAAACATTCACAATGAAAATGCCTAGGCATTGGAACAAGTTGCCCAGAGAGGTTATGAAATCTCAAAATGCAAAACTCAGGATGATGCTGGGCAACCTGCTCTAAACTGGCCCTCATGATTTGCAGTTCGAGGACTTTCTAAGTCACAGATAAAAATCTTCGCACCTAATAGTCCCTCTAGACTTCCCTCTTACGAAATTTATCCAGTTGCTTTGCAAATATACAAAGTTTTTTGCAAATCTTGGAGCATCTACAACATTAAAGTTCTGCAGCTCGTGAGAATATTAATGTTTTTGTGAAAAATATCTGCTCCTGAAGCCAGCTTTATTGTTAGTCTTATTTTATGCCCTCTGGTTCTCGCATTAAAGATGATAAGAAAAAAAAACAATCTTTCCTGTTCACTTTCGCAATTCATAGAATCATCGAATGGTTTGGGTTGGAACGGACCTTAAAGATCACCTAGTCCCAACCCCAGCTGCTACAGGCAGGGACACCTTCCACTAGACCAGGTTGCTCAGACTGACCAGCCTGTAGTTCCCCATGTCTTCCTTTTCTCCCTTTTTAAAAATGGGGGTTACGTTCCCCCTTTCCCAGTCAGTGGGAACTTCCCTGGATCTGCCACAACTTCTCAAATATGATGGATAGTGGCTTAGCCACTTCATCTGCCAGTTCCCTCGGGACCCGCGGATGCATCTCATCAGGTCCCATGGGCTTGTGCACCTTCAGGTACCTTAGATGGTCTCGAACCTGATCTCCTCCTACGGTGGGTGATTCTTCATTCTACTAGTCCTTGCCTTTGCCTTCTGCATCTTGGGCAGTGTGGCTGGACCACTTGCCAGTGAAGACTGAACCAAAAAGTCATTGAGTACCTCAGCCTTCTCCATGTCCCAGGTAACGAGGTCTCCCGTTTCCTTCTGGAGAGGGCCCACATTTTCCCTAGTCTTCCTTTTATCACTGACGTACCTACAGGAACTTTTCTTGTTGCCCTTGACATTCCTGGCCAGATTTAATTCTATCAGGGCTTGGCCTTTCCTAACCTGATCCCTGGCTGCTGAGACAACTTGTGCCCAGGCTACCTGCCCTCGCTTCCATCCTCCATAGGCTTCCTTTTTGTGCTTGAGTTTGTCCAGGAGCTCCTTGTTCATCCATGTAGGCCTCCCGGCATATTTGCCCGACTTCCTCTTTCTTGGGATGCACGGAACAGGTGACCCTTGAATATTAACCAGCTTTCTTGGGCTCCTCTTCCCTCCGGGGCTTTATCCTACCAAGCAGATCCCTGAAGAGGCCAAAGTCTGCTCTCCTTAAGTCCAGGCTTGCTGTGTGACCCCCTAGCTGCCCTAAGGATCTTGAGCTCCACCACTTCATGGTCACTGCAGCCAAGGCTGCTCTTGAGCTTCACATTCCCCACCAGCCACTCTTTGTTGGCAAGAACAAGGTCCAGCACAGCACCTCTCCTTGTTGGCTCCCCTATCACTTGGAGAAGGAAGCGGTCACCAGCGCATGCCAGGAACTTCCTGGATTGCTTACACTGTGCTGTGTTGTCCCTCCACCAGATATCGGGGTGGTTGAAGTCCCCCACCTGGTCCTCACCAGGGCTTGTGAATGTGAGGCTGCTCCTATCTCTCTCTAGAGGGCCTCATCCAGTCGGTCTTCCTGGTTGGGTGGCCTGTAGGAGCCCCCCACTATAAAGTCACCTGTCCCTGCCCTCCCTTTAATCGTGACCCACAGGCTCTTGGTCAGATCCTCATCCATCCCCAGGCAGAGCTCCATGCACTCCAGCTGGTCATTGATGTAGACGGTGACACCCCCTCCTTGTCTCCCCTGCCTGCCCCTCCTCAAGAACCTGTCTCCTTCCATTCCAACACTCCAGTCACGACGTTAGAAGGATACCATACCCTCTCTCAGACACCTCTTGTAGGCTGAGGGCTCCTCCTAGTCAAGTTACAGTTTACTCCTTGTAAGTCAACCACATTCTTCACTTCGGTCCCCTTGCCCTGCTCTGTAGCTTCTCTAATTTTCCTCACACCCTTTTGAGAATGGGGATAGAACACCACACACTGTTCAAGACTGTATACTTGTACTTCACTGTATACTTGTTCTTTGGTCTCCTCATGTAAATCCCTACCACTAACACTTTTCTGATCACTTTGATGTTCTCGTAGATATCTCTCTCGCCTGTCTTGAAGAGGCTGACTGCAAGCAAACATCTCTCTTGTGCTCAAGACCCTCCTTGATTCTGCATTTAATCAATTAGGCTGATCTTGCTCTTTAAGTCTCTCATCACAAATTCTTAAAACATTTTTACTGCTAATTTTGGGGCACTCAGAACTTTTACCTTCCTTTTAAAAGGAGAATATAAAAATTGTGCATTGCATTCCAGTATCATTTTCACAAAACACTTTAGAACTTAAAATCTTCCTAATTCTGTTCACTACTTCCTTGTCCATTTATTTATAGAATTATAGAATCCTTTTTTCCTATAACACTGCACTGAGTGTTCCTGTTGCATTGCTTACCTATTTTGATTGCCTGCATCACTTGCAGAACATCTGCTCCTCAAAACACATTCCCTTGTACCTTAAGTGAAGCCTACAGTTCATCTTCTTCAACACAAAAGTTTGTTTGAACTTAACACAAACTCTATTCAAATACATAGCATGCCCAGTAGAGTCTACTTCACCCTGTCCAGACTGGCTGTCTTAACTGTTCTTTTTTTTAAGAAGTTATGTTATTTACAAATGTTAACCATGGCATTCACAAGTTTATTGCCAGATCACTGATGAAGTTGTGCACTCACTGTCAGACCTAGCGCAATTCCCTGTAGATGTATTCTTATAAAAAATGGTTCTTTCATAAGCAGCTAGTACCAGTACAGCTGACAGACAGTAAACCATCCACTTACTGCGTTTTGTTACTAAAAGGATAATACATTGTTATTTTCTAAACCTGAGTATCACACAGTATCAGAGTGCTTGACTGAGTAAACATATTTATAGTTTTTACCTAGTTACCTTGGTCAATTCAACCTACAATTGCACACAAGAACAAAGTTAGGCTTAGTTAGCAAGACAAATTTCTCACAGAACCCTGTTGCCTAACTACCCCAATATTTCTGTTCTTCAACTTATTATTAAATAAAGTCCATCCTATTTTCCCCTATTATTTTGTTCACTATGGATAACCAAGGTAACATTAAGGAATAAGCTTCATGGAGCACTTGCCTTTCGTTAGCTCAACACCAGAACTCTCAGTCTTCAAAATCAGGACTGGCAGGCCAGAGATCTCAACTTTTATCTAGCAATTTAAGAAGAAATCTGGTTCTCAGACTTTTAAACTGTTTCTCCTCAGGAGATACTGTCTGACATTTATTAACCAGAAAATATTTCATAGTTCTTGTCTGATATGACATCCTGTTTCTTACCAGAAGAAAAAAAAATTTGCATTATACAGACATTAATGATTTTCCCAAATTTCCCAAATCGCTAGGCTTCCTCCCTGCTTCCCCCAGAATAGGTACCAATTTTTTCCTTGCTGTCCTGTGTTCTAGTAAGCACAACTGGCTCCAAAATCTTTGGTTACTTTTTTATCTGTGGTACTTCAAAAATTCCAATTTATACAATTGCTATCTAGTTCCCCTACTCCCATTTTTATCTACTCATTTTTTCTCCATTTTGAAACTAAGACAGTTCGAGCTGCTGATTAAAAGTGTTACTCTTCTCAAGTATCACAGGAATGGAACGCGTGATTTTTAAATGGGATGATCTCTGTGTTGACAACTGCGCCCCTGCCCCCTTTCCACATGGGCTAATACCCCATGTATGATGAAAAATGGGAGCAAAAATTTGCAGAATAAAAGGTTTAGATAGAGAAATGTTGTTGAAAATTGAAGTTTAATTAAAAAAAAAATAATCACCATAGTTTTTGGCAGTTAGGAAAGACGAGCTTTTGCTGTCGATTTTGCTGTCAACATATTACTTTAACCAAAGAGACTGAAAAGCTATAAATAAACAGAATTCAGTTTCACCATTGTTAGTCACAGAAAACACTGAATGGGATAGAAGATACAGCAAGTATGGTCACTTAAAGTTTTTTGGTTGGTTGGTTGGTTTGTTTGTTTAAAGAATAAGTTGCTCAGTCTTATAGTCCGACAAAAGCTGTGCTTCCTACGGAAGTTTGCTTTAAAGATATTTTACATTTGTATACACAATAAATTAACATACCTTTCATTTTCTAGGGTGCTCATTAGTAATGCTTTTAAATATACTATCATATCCACATGTAAAGTTTGATTATGAAATGTGCTAAGAGGCTGGAAAGAAAGCTTACATGGAACAAAAAGCAAAGCTCATTAACTACTGCCCATCTTGATTTCTAGCTGTCACCCCTTTACTAAAATAAGGTGAACAAACAGAAAAATGAATAAAATAACTTGGTTAAAATAAGAGTTTTCCAATACTTTTTTTTTTTTCAAACTGGTGCTACGCCACGCAGGACAGACAACATACAGAAAATGAACAAACAAGGGCACATAGTTCCATCCTTGTTACGCACTCTTCCTGTCCTTCTCGCACACAAGGAATAACTACTAGACACAGCATGAACTTTCAACACGAAAACAAATCTGACTTTAAAAGCATCTGTTGGACATAAAAGGCACAGATTGCTACATGCAACTACAAGGTCGTTAAGGCAAGAAGTGCCTTTCCACATTGTAAGAGGGGGACCGGCCCAGGATTAATTTTTTTTCAATGATAAATAAGACAAGAGACTACACACGTTCCGTTTCCTTGGGTTCAGAGCAACAGACTGCAGACAAAAGGCACGCTGCAGTTCCACAGCTGCGAATTTCAACAACAGATCCCTCTCCACTACGTGCCAAAAACCTGAGGGGTGCTGAAGCCAGGTCAAAAACCATTTGAACCGAAGCTCCCGAACAGCACCTGCAGCCCACCGGTCACACGATACGCGAACAGGTCTCCCTCCCCCTTATCCCAGAAGCCCAGCGCAGGATGCGGCCAAGCCCAGGCGGCTTCGCCCGCTCCCTCCCTCGCCCTACGCGACAAACGCGCCGCCCCGAAGGGCCACGGGCGCTGCCCACCGCGCGCCCAGGCCCCGCGTCCCCCGCACGCGGACGCCCCCCGCCCACCCCACCCTTTTGCGAGGGGCGGCCGCTCCC
>JAVJGG010000053.1:20328497-20343392 GCA_035590195.1 Aviceda cuculoides | reverse complement strand
CCTGCCCAGGGCAGGGGGGTTGGAACGAGGTGATCTTTAAGGTCCCTTCCAACCCAAACCATTCTAGGATTCTATGAACTTAGACTGTACTTACATAGCATTGTAAGCAAAATACAGCATGTTTCTTTTGCTTGACTAAAGCAAGTAAAAAGCAGCAAGCCATATCAAGGAGGAAACTTTACACTTGCCTTCAAACAGAAATAATGGGGCCTGTGACTGATACCGCAGTGCAGCCCCTCCTGCATACTCGCATACTAAAGGCAATTTCCACAAGGTGCCCAGTGTTGTGTAACATCTGTGCCAGCATCCAGTGCACAGACTCTGCTGTAAACAAATCTATGACATTTATAACCCAGTTGTTGAGGATCATGTCAGCTCACACTCTTCCCAACTCACAAGTCTGCACAGGAAACAGCTAAAGCTCCTTGTATTACTGGTGTGTGCATAGAAACATGTAATGAAGGAAACACAGCAAATATTTTCTGAAGGAACTGGTGAGCAGCTTGGCTCAAAAAACTAACTGCATCAAGTTCCATGGACACAACCTTGCTGCATCTTATTTGTAACTTCAATGGCTATCTGACAAGATGAACACCTCTACCAACTCAAACAAAATATAACAAAAAAAAAAGCGTGGAGGGGAATATAAGAAGTATGCTATGTTCTCTCTCTCTGCTCTCTGGGTAAAAACAACATTGCATTTATTCCTCTCCTAACAGTCATGTCCTGTTTACCCCATTCTGCATTACTTGAGTTTTCAGACCTTACAAGCGAGAGGATTTGAACAGATGTTTTGCTAAAAAAGTTTGTAATTCTGAATCTGCCCATAGGGTCTGAGGGGACCAACCAACCAACCAACTCACCCCCCCACCCACAAACGCAAACGCCAGAGCCAGTCAAGGTAACTATATCCTTCAGCTGCATTAGCATTATATAAACATATCCTTTGCTGCCATGTGAGTTTAAAAGTTATTTAAATTTAATTCAGCATTACTATAGAACAAAAGTCTTTGCTGGCATACATCTCATACACAATGAAAAACTGGCAACAGTGTTGGTAAATTTTAACCAAATTTAATAGTATCAGCTGTGTTTTCATGAATATAAAGCAAAAAAATCTTTCTGACAAATTCCAGTTGTCCTGGGAATCTCAGCAAATCAGTGATAGTTTACAATTGGTTGAGGATATATTAACTCCTCCAAGAAGCTACTTGTTACAAAGGCACTTGGAGTTGTCAACAGCCAGTTGCCACAAAACAAGTTAAGGCTGTGCTATCAGCTGAAGTAACTACGCAGTTGCTGGCTGCTCATGTTAAATTCAAGCTTGTGTGCTAGGAGGAGCTGTATCCTACACTTGCTGAAAACAGTATTAGCTCTACTGCTATATATGGCATAACATAAAATGCAAATGCTGCTGTGGAAATTAAACATTACCTCCCTACCCAATTGGCTTAGCTCTGGCTTGGTGTTAGACAGAGGGCTGCCACCCGGCCAGGTTTTTTGTTTTGCTTTGAGAGTTGGACAAGGTTTCGGAATGCAAAACTCAAATGATCATCTGTTCAGAACTCAATGAGTAATGCTGGTTAAAAAAGAGAAACTTCAACAGTAGTTTGTCTCTAAAGATTTTTGATTCCTCGTTGGTACATGAGTATTAAACTGCAACTTTTCATAACACTTGAGGAAAAGTATCTAAAATGCAAGTCCCTTGGTAATTAAATATCTATATGTAGACACTGACACCAGAGATTTGCTCTAGAAGCATTTTAATTTACAAACAGCAATTCCCATTGACTTTATACCATAAAAAAAGCAATTTACAAGCAAGAAACAAATTCATCAGAACAAAATAAAGCAGCACTGAAATATTCATGTCACAAATCTAAAACCAAAGTGAATACAAGAGTAAAATATCATTTGAATAAATATTTTAAAATTCATGCTATAAAATAATCCTTAATGGCAAGTTATTAATTGTTACAGCATCAGCTTAGCTAGCTTCATTTACTTCATATGGTGATGAAGTGTGGAGTTGTGAGGTTACCGGTTTATATTGCAAGATAATGACACCAAGTCAAGTCATTCAAACTGTTCAATTATTTACCATGAAAAACAACCATACAAATAAAAGTTATTTAAAAATACAATTTTTCAGTCAGAAACAAACACTGTTAAAATCGTGCAAGAGCTCTACCTCTAATCAGATATACAACCAGAGGCTTGCAATACAAGTCCAAAGGCTGAATTCATAGCATATGTAAATGGGAGAGACAGCAGTTTATTGTATCTACCATAGCAGGAGTTACTTACATAAACTAGAAGCAAACCTGCTCAGTTACTGATACTTAGCTTCACATCCTGAAGAAATACAGGAACACATGTCCCAGGCTTACTTGTTTGTTTAGCATTTTTTTTTTAAATGTAAACTTGTGTAACTTAAGTTAATGCTGTCACGGGGATGTGCAAGTAGTATTAAATCTACAATATTAAATACAACTATTCTGGCACTTGTTAAAATATATGTAAAATGCACACAGATTATAAACTTTGAACATTTTGAATGACTTTACTAAACTTCCAATTCAATCACTGAGTATTATGAAATTTACAATTCATGAAATAAACAGATTCATATAAAGAATTTACATAATTCCCCAAATACTTTCAAATATAAAATTTAATAAATAACCCTGACCAGTCAAAAAGCACCATTCAAGGGTAAAATTCCCTTGGAAAATAGATTAGGTGTTGCATATTTGAGTCCCTTTCAATGGTTTCATGCGAAACCTGTTTAGAAAAATGACAATAAAAGAATCACAGTAAACTAATACAAAAATTCAAATAATATATATATATATATTTAAAGGTAAAGCTCATTCAATCTTTTCCCAGCCCTTGATTTTATTCCTGCTGTTCTTCCCATAATTCAGCCTAAATATATTAAGAGGCCTCATTGTCTTATCTAAAAGTAAACCAAAGGCTTCAGCATAAAACATGAATTTATGCTTGGGAAGACTGCATTAAGAACTATCAATTTAGGCCTACAGTATATTCTGCTGAACAGTGAATTGACAGTATCCTTTATGGTATTGAAAGATTTCACACTAAAAAAGCAGAGCCAATCTTGAGGTCTTATTGACCAAACTGGACTTTTAATACACTGTAAGTATTTACAAAGCTATTTTCTAAATGTATTTACAAGTTTAAAAGAAATAATATGGAAGATAACTGATTAAGAAAACTAAAAAACCTGTTTAAACCCACAAACATTAGCAAAGGTATAAAATCCTTTATTTTCACAGTTTGTCATAATAGGTTAAACATCTAGAGGAAAGGACACTGTCACTGTTTTCACATTTGTCTATAATTAAAAAGGTAGATTAAGAAGAGACTCAATTATGAACCAGCCTATATAATTTCATGATTTATTTTGCTGTCAAATATTTCTTCACATATTTTATTGACTTCTGCATTTATTGTAAATGAAATGTGTAACAGCTCTGTGCTAACTTCAAACTGTACAGACACAAGACACTGTACAGTACTTCCATAATTTGCTTAAAATAACACAGCATACTCTGTTTTGGTGGACTTGTGAAATGAACTTCAGTCAGATAATGCTTCATGTTTCATGACAATGTTAATCCTGGCATACCATTATGTGACAAGGCACAATTTAATTGCTGTTGCCAGGTTTGAAGTTCGTTTTCTACCAGAGTGTCACACTTTGTAAGTGTAAATGTAATGCTTGATGATGTTTTATGCTCACCTATGTATGCATCCTTTGAAGCACTGCTGAACTTTACAGTACTGTGTTATGGCTTGATAATTATTAACACTGCTAGCAGTGGAAAGGGTAAATGGCATATCAACACGAATAGGAGCAAGCAGAACTTGCAAACTGCTGAATCGTGATTTTGTAGAAAAAGTGATTATTTCCTGCCCCTTAACAGTCCCGTTACAATGTTTTGAACCTGAACCTGTACAATCAAAGTGATGTTGTTTTTTTGTTTGTTTTTGTCAGAGACAATTTTGGATAAGTCACTCTTTGGTAAACTCAAACCATTTTAATACATTTACAAATACAAAGAACTAGATTTAAATAATGTTAAGATTGTGACACAGAGAAATTCAAGAAATATAAAATTAGTACCCATATCCTGCTATCCTCAACTCATACTTCCGTGGAAAAAGTCACACCAAAGGCACCACAGCACAGGTCCAAGATAAAGGGTTAAGAATAACTGTACATTTCTTGAATTTTGCATGTCTAAAACTTAATTTATCAAAAAACTTTTTTTTTTTTTTTTTTTTTTTTGCATTTAATTACTTAAAACAAACATTTAGGAGAAAACCAGTATCAGAAACACCAACATGTTTTTAAGTGGGTAAACATATAGACTACCTTCCCTAGACACAGACATATACTTTCCCTTACTGGAAACAAAAGTTCTATTGTTGCTTCAAGGACAGAAGTATCTCCCCACCCTCTGTCTCTTTATTTACGCAGTTTTAGGACAAAGAGGCAAATTATGTACTGAATTTAAATGAAACTGCTCCAATGGAGCAGGTGGGGTTTCTACTCTAAATCTGTATTTAGTGAAATTAATTCTTATTGCAGACTGTCACAATATTAAGAACTAGTGTATTTAATAAAGTTACTGCACAAATATGCCCTGACTTCACAGGAGACAAAAAAAGCTTTACAAGATAGCAAACCTACCTTTTTGCTTTCCTGTAATTTAGGAATGAGCTTTTATTTTCTAAATTTCAGGACTTAAACAGCACGTTAACAGATGTATTTTTAATATTTACTAAACAAACATAAGGCCCAATTATATAAAACCTGCATTTTAAAGAAGCATGTGATTAATTAAAATCTGTTCATCAGGTAGAATTTTACACAGTAGTGTTTGCCAGTTCATGCTTTTGAGGTCTCTTACGCTATTGTTGGTTTTTTTTTTTGTTGTGGTTTATTTGTTTGGGGTGGGTTTTTGCTTGTTTGTTTGTTGTTGTTTTTTGTTTATTTTTGTGTGTTGGTTTTTTTTTTGCTTTTGCTTAACTGTTACCATTATATTTCACATTTTATATATTATACTGACCTAAATGATGAAGTTAGCACCATATTAAAAAAAACATTTGGTGAAACAAAAAGATTTAGAGTATTTTTAAAGTTGTTGGTAGTTCCTTTATGCAGAAAACAACCACTGAAAATAGTAGGGAAGCCACAGCAACTCTGTAATACTCACACATGAAATAACAGACATATTGCTCGAAATTCCCATAGAGTATTTGTTTTTTTTTATACAAAAAAAAGTACAAATTCCAAGTGCTGACATATCACTTGGAGCTTTAAGTAGGAAGTCAATGTGCACCTGAAAACAGCTCTCTGTAAAGAGATCTATTAAAACACTGCTTGGAAATACTGTAGTTTAAACTACAACATCTCTCTCAGGTTTTACCAACCATGAAGAGTGATGAAGTTAAATTTAATTACCTGGTATGGTTCTACAGTACGAAATGAAGGTAGATTCTGAGGCCAGTAAAAACACATTTAAAACCACACTGATAATTTTAGGTTTGCTATATTTTTTTTATATATATATATATATATAGATATATCTATCTCTATATATATAAAAAGGTCAGCACCACAGGTTGTCCAGCTTGCATTCTAGACAACTAACAAAACCCCTCAACAATTTAACCATAATTTAATAGATTTATGGCATTTGGTTTACATATGTTATAAAGCAAAGCTATTAAAACAATTAACTTTGCTCACTTTTGCACACAAAGAAATAGTGTAATAAAATGAAAACCAAACAACATTCTTTTAAAACCAAAATCATCCTCCCAAAGTCCAAAGTCCTAAACCCTAAGCAGAGAGGAGACCTAGCAGTTGAAAGAGTGGTACATGGTATAAACCTTGACATACTTTTACATTCACCTCAACCAGAATAGGAAAAGTGAAAGCATTTTATATATATAAAGCAATTTTATATATATAAACAGACTAACTACCAAAAACAGTTAGTGAAAGCAAACAGATTTCATCGTGACACATGGAAGGAATCAAAGCTATAATATTCTCTCTCCCCACTGCTCTGTAACTCATTACGAGCAACAGGATTTAAGAAATAAGGGAGATTACAGCTTCTTGGTGTATCCAGCAGAGCTGTCAATCTTATTCTAATATCTTTCTCCACTGGAATTTGTGTCTTGCCAGATCAACCAGTAGGGACACTTTAGCAGAATCTTCCTATCCTTTCCCCAGCACACTGCCTTTTATATTTTGAGCATCTTCAAAAGTAAAGAAAAAAACAAATAACCCAGCCTCCTTCGAAAACAAAGAATACTTATGTAGTCTTCTCCAGAAACCTTTTCAAACTGATTTCCAGAAGGTCAGGAAAATTAAAAGGCTGTTATACTTGTACTGAAGATTACTAAAAGAATAAAAGATTTAAAAAATACATTAGTAATGTGCTTGTTTGTGTTGCACTTAGAAGTAATATTTTAATCAGATGTGTTAGACATTGCATGAATTTCCATACTAGAATCCATAGCTTCAGAAGCCGAAGCATCATTATCTACTTTCTGTTCCACAAACGCTTCTGTTCTGTCTGGAGACTCTACCCTGTTTCTTACTTCTGTTACCCCAGGGTGATTTTTTCGCAAATGCTGGTTTAGTGTACCCTGGAAGGGAAAACATTTTCCACAGATCTCACAGCGAAAGGGCTTGTCATCTGTGTGACCACGAATATGATACTCAAGTTGGTCCTTGCGGGTATATTTCTTCCCACAATATTTGCACACGAAAGGAGTTATTCCCATGTGCAAACGCATGTGTCGATCAAGGCTCCCCTTCTGGTTGAAAGACTTTCCACAGTAAATACAAATTAGCCTCTCATTGTATGGATACCAATGACCTCTTGTATTTCTTTCCCGTGGACTATTTTCATATCCTGGGTTACTCACCATGGATTCACTGTCAGCCCCTTGCACCAAGCCCTGAACATCACTATGCAAGTGACCAGCAGATACCCGTTTTTGGCGTGCACGACCCCCTCTGAAACAGCTCAGCATTGACCTTGAAGGACTCGTATTGCTCAAGCTTCCGAAGGCTTCAGACACACCTGTAGCCTGTGATGAGGCATGGGTGAACGAATAAACATGTTGTAAGACAGACCCATAGGAACCAACATTTACTGCTACCACTTGCTCTCCATCCACCATTTCAGTATGATATCCATCATCGCCAAGGGAAGAGCTATCAGAGCAGCTTGGCCTGTCAGACTTCTCCATTTTAACTTTCACCTCTGCAATCTGACTTTCCCTTACTATCAGGTCTCCTTGCTCATGATCACCTTCGATCTGAATCTCATATTCAGAGATACTCCCACTGCTTCCTCGATCTGAATGCCCTTCTTCTTGCAGACGACTACGCAGAGTTTTGCCTGGAGTAGTTTCCATCCTAAGATCGCTGCCTGCTGTTGACTGTCGCACCTGAGAGCAATAGGGGGGAGATATCTCAATAGGATTGGCAAAGTAGCTGCTGTCTTTAACTCCATTGCGATTTTCTGAATTTTCTTCAGCACCAACAGTGACAGAGTCAACATCACCAACACTGATCTTTGAATGAATACTCTCCAGTATCTGTGTGCATTTATCAATGACGCACTGCATCTGTAGAAAGCTAGCTGCAGTTAGAAAACTAACAACATCCTTCAGCTGTAAGGACATCCTTCCAGTGTAACAAAAAGAAAGCAGCTGTTCAAAAACATTGGGATTTTTAATAACTGATATTGATAAGCCACTCATGGTGCTTAATGCTGAATGGTCACGGAAATAGGGAGAACTGGCAGCTAAGACAGCTTTATGGGCTCGAAATGGCTGACCCTGAATATGCACAATTATGTCACATAGCTTTCCTTGCAAGCGGAGTTCATTTAACTGGCTCAGAACAGTGTTGCTGTACTCGGGCACATCAAACTGAATGAAACTGCTGCTGTCCATTTCTACTGATGTAAAGAGTAATCTGAAAGAAAAATGAGAAGATTTACAACTGAGAATGAATACAGAGTTTTCTATTTCAAAAGTAAATGCTTGTACACATTGAAGTTAAATCACCACATCCATCTGATTAAGGTACATTACAACAAAATGGTACAAACACTTGATATAATACAAAAATAGAGTCTTAATCTACCCATTTCTTGCATTTCTATAATTTGAATTATCCCACTGCAACATTCACAATTCAACTGCTCATAATACACCATAGGCTCCCTGGGACAGCCTATGTCCTAAAAGGAACTTCACAATTTCCCTCTCTGGTAAGAACAGCAGAAAAATACCCTCACCCTCCAAAAAGAATATTAATTTTATAGTCACTAGGCAAGTTAAAAACTTCAGAAACTTCAACAGGTCTTCAGGCCAGATACTACATTGATACTTGCAGGGAACTGCATTGTTAAATTGCCCAGGAATGATTTTTGGAAGGTACTTCATGAATTTTGAAAAACCTGCTGAAGAAAAGCCACAGGCACACATATGTGAGTGTGTGTGTGTGCATACACACACACACACACACACAAGTATATATATATATATATATATAAAAGAAAATATTCTTAGGTCTAGATATGCCAAATTTATTTCAGAGGAGATAAATATACTATACCAGTGACATTTCTGTTTAAACATTTACCTCCTTAAAAAAAAAATCTCTGTCATTCTGTAAGAAAAGTAAAAATCACTCTTTCAACAGTCACATCGCAAAACAAGGAAATTCTAGTGAAAGGAAACATTGAAGTGTGGACTCAGTTCCAAGATATTTATCCAGTGTGCCAGCAGTTCCCAGAGAATAATGAATTTGTGTCAACGTGCAAGGCAGCATTTGAAGGAAAACTGAGCCACCCATGGACTTTCAATTTTTTAAAATTTCCTTTTGTGATTTTTTTTTTTTTTAAATAAACCATGATG
This sequence comes from Aviceda cuculoides, assembly GCA_035590195.1. NCBI lineage: Eukaryota > Metazoa > Chordata > Aves > Accipitriformes > Accipitridae > Aviceda > Aviceda cuculoides. Next base: position 20,334,410 of record JAVJGG010000053.1, on the reverse strand, counting down.
TGAAATTGACACTCATCTGACACAGCAGTGATTTCCTCGCTAGAATGATTTGGCATTTAAATTCTAACCTAACCCAAAAGTCATGGCTACTCAAACTTGCCTGAAAGACTGGGAAAGGATGTTCCAAGAGGCTTTAGAGAAATCTATAAATTTCAAAACAAGATCTAAAGAAAAGCACTTTACCAGTTTCATAGAGTATTATCATAAAAAGCACACACACACTTGCTCCCTTGAGAGTGTCTATCTGTAGGCAGACATCACCTCACATTTCCAAGGCCGGGCCACTAATCAAGTGCCCAAGAATCTTCAGACTTTAATTGCTATTATTGTTCTTATTAATGCGGAAGTCTAAACACATAATATTGCCACCATACCTGCTTTTCCAATTGAACAAACAGATCTCAACATCATCCATTGACTTCTGATGCAGGAAGCATGTCCAATGTATCACAACATACTAGTAGATTTTTTTTTCTATTTATGTCTTATGTTACATGCTGTAATGGGACATATGAACAATTTAAATCAAATTATGAAAATTCAGGCACTCTAAAAATAAAATCAACAGGTAGGAATACGATAAAAAGCCTACAAGGGAGAACGGGAGCTATATCAGCTGACTGTCACTTAAAACTAACATTCATAATCTTCACAAATGGAACTTCTTTTCAGCAGAGAAACAAGACAGCCAGCTTCCTGACTTGACTGACATTATGTCTGATTTAGAAAACTGTCCAAAACTGTCCCAGAGCATTCCAAATCAGGTTATCAGAGTTGCTAAACATGTTCTGTAAGTTACCAATGTGTCACAGATTAAAATGGGTAAAGCAGACTTCATCTGAGTTTTTACAGTTGTTATGTAAAAGCAGGTGAAAAGACGTTTTATATGCTCTTATATCCAATGAGGGAAATAAGGACTAAAAGGTGGTTAACAGAAGTGATGCGATTGCAGCCATCTATACAAAGATAGCTTTGGCAGGACAGTTCTTTTTTTCAGCGAACAAAGCTACGAAATGATTCAGAGCTTGTGAACCAATGTAAGTCAGACATAGGTCAGAAATCAAACATTACGACAAACAAAACAAACCCCAATCTAACAGTGGTGTAGTTAAGTGGCAAGATTAACTTTGTTATTCTGAGCACCCCTGCATGTTGTGCAAAGAACCACTGTTCAAGTCCCTAGCAGATGCATCCTCTCCCTTGGGAAGACAGAAGTCTCAGCAGTTAGGATACATGTTTGTCAACTTCCCTCTCATTTGACAGGGCAGCAGGCTTCCTTACAAACCCAACATAGGTCACTAGCTTTAATTTGTGGGGCTTATGAGCTATGCACAGATGCAACATCAGGACATTCCTGATTAAGCTTCTCTTTGCTAAGTGGAGGAAGAGCTTTTGTTGACCTGAAGTGACATGAATTGACAAGTTACCTAGGTTGAGGACTGTGAACAAACTGCAAGACCAGTCCCCAAGAACAATAACTTGTCATTCCTTCATCATTTTGGATCCTTGAGCTGAGGAACCAGATCTTAGTCAAGCCTCACTCAAATCCCATCAGAAATTACTCCTTTTTTTTGAGTCTAGAATGTACAGAAAGTTTGCCAATATATAGAAAGTGGCCTTCCTCCTTGCCCCATACTTCCCTAAGAGCTCTTACTCAGTGAAATGGGGAACAGCTTAGTCCTAGACCAAATATTAAAGTGCAACCTGTCACCACTAGCACTAGTCCAGACAGAAGGAATGAATTAAGGATAGGCACCTGAGTAGAAAGAAGATGGACATTTTATACCTTACCAGGGAGAAAAAAAAAATGTTCTTTTGATCATGGCATCTTAGCATCTCTAGATAAATTCATGTTCCCTAGGACATGGCCACATATTGAAAATGGACGGTGAACACATACCAGAGAAAGCATAAGAACCAGGAAGAGAGGTACACCAAGAGGAAAGGGATCCTCAGCAATCCTTGCACATCACAACTCTGTTAGAACATCTAATTGTCTCCACAGGCATCTATATCTATAAGTAATTCCACATCCTTGTTCTCAGAGTTATTTCATCTTTCTTTTGGGAAACAAAGCAGCTTATTTTCCTTAAAATGTTAGAGGTAAACAGCACAAATCCTCATAGTGAGTGGAGAGGATGGTGGAGCAAGGTCTGTAAGTCTCACTGTCAAGTATAGCAAATAAGCAGTAAAAAACAGAAATAGGGATCAAAGGAACATACAGTATGGCTTTGAAAACAAACGAACAGATCAAGTACACAAAACACAGCCCAAAAAGCAGTGGACAATGAGTTTCTATACCCATCTGCTCTTAAAAAAAAAATATGAACAAGCTACGGCACACACTTGTTTACTACTTTTCCACCTTAGTTTCTTCCTTTGAAGATGCATGCTTCCTGTGATCTTGAAAGCATCTGTAGAAAGCTAGGGTTAAATAACACTAATTTTGAACAACAGCAGCACTTGACAGAAGGGACCCCTTCTTTTGCTTTCAGCCAAACTCTGAAATCTCTAGTTGAAGAGGTCCTGGAACTGACGAGGTTGCCAACGAACACCACATTCAGGAGTAGGCAGGACTGTAGCAGGAACAGCACTAAGACTGCAGTAATTTTGCTGGGGTTAGTACCAGGGCACCTCAACTTTCTTGCACCAATTGAGGAAGGCAAGACCCTGGGAAAAAATCTGGGCATTACACACATCAGAGAAGCAGGCACCACTAGCAATGTTTTACTGATGAATAATGGTTAGAAGAAGAATGATCTTATTTATTCACATAAATCCCCAGTATCACTATCTAGAAAATAAAAGTAATCCTTCAATTATATTCTCATACACAAGAAGGTTTTATTTTATTTGTATACAGAATCAAGTTAGCAGTTCCATAATCAAATTCCAGTAGAATTAACCAAAATATTGTTCAGCAGGGTACCATACCATAACAATACTCAATTATTCATCAATGCTGGCAGGCCAGTAGCTCTTTCAAGACAATACAATTTAATGGTTGAAGTACTTCCGAAACAGTCCTGGAAGATCACTACAGTTTGAAAAAGCTAATAAGATACCCTCAATTTTTTAACAGCTTCCTCCAAGTTGAAATGTCTCCCTAACCTCTTCTCTTTTGGCGTGAGGTGAGTAGTGTTAAACTGAAGCAGAAAGGTACTCTAAAAACTCAGATTAACTTTGGACACATCCAGTGTATGCTCTAATGAAAAAAAATACCTCTACAGGTAACCAGACAGCCATAAGGAAGCTTTGCTTCCCAAAGCAATGAGAACATAATTACTTTAATTCACATAACAGTTCTTTATAGAATTAGCAGAGGTGAAGAAAAAAAAATTAATGTGTAGTCAGAAGTCACATCCAGTACCTTCCATGATATTTCAGCACATACAGAGGTAACCTGTGTTCTTTAGGTCCAAGACCACAGTATAGTAGTTCAGAATGAAGACAATTTTATTTGTATTATACAAACTCAAACATTTTGGGGGTAGTGAGAACTAAGACAACTCATAGCAATGTTAGGTACTCTCATTGTTAAAAAGTAACGCATTTTGTCTTGCTTTAGCTTCCATCCCTGACTGTGGGATAGTGTAATGTTAGGTTAAAGTCCTGTAAAATTTAAGTGTACCTCTGGGCACCTGTCTATGAATAGGTTCTCTCTTAACCTTCCTGCATAAGTAGGTCAAAGTGTTTAAGGTTTTCATAGATATTATGTATCCAAGAAATTGGCTGAAGCCTTTCTAGTTTTAAAGCACAGGCCAGAACTGGACACTAAGTTCACTAAGTCATAGCAGGGCTCTGTGTTGAGCCTCCTGTCTATTTCTGTAGGAGATGATCCAGTCACACTCAAAAGAATCATATCAATTCTCTTTGTGTCTGCATTACATTTATTCATCAGGGTCTTATACAGCAAACGTAGACCATAGTACAAATTTACTAGTAGTGGATCACTGCCCTATATCTTCAAACAAAAGTGTTCATTGAAGTAACCTGTGAACATGAGAGTGATATGCATTTAACATTTCTCATTAGATTTCAAAAGAAACTTACTTTAAAAATTATGTTCTACGAAAGCTCTTATTTCACTTAAAAAAACAAGAATAGACGGTGACAAAACACATTTGGTATTTAATTTTACTGACATCATACAGTAGCAGCAGGGAAGCATCATATAACTACAACACGAAGCTGTATGTCTGCCAATGTCGTATTAGTTTCTGCTTCTAAGTCTGCACCTGTTTAATTTCATTCACTCACTGATGTCTGATTCGCCGTTCTCATAGACAGGTGAATGATACAAATAATGCTCATTTTAACTCACACAAACGTGTGAGAAAAGATCCCTTGCATTTTCTTTAGTTAGTTGAGCAACATGGGTTCCTTGGGAAAAAAAAAATTACAAATCATTACTGTTATAGCATGTGTCTGAAAAGTACACAGAGAAGTTAGGAGGATCATAATGAAAATTAAGATTAAAATTAAAAAAAAAGTGCTCTGTGACACCAAGAATGGATACTCCATACACTACTGCTCAGAATACAGAGAAAAAGCAAGAACAGGTATTTGTATAAATCAGTGCACTCCTCCCCTGCATTTTGTAGGTTTCAGTATTTACTGCACCATCTGTGAGAATTTAAGACATCATTGCAAAAATGTATCATCACTCAAGAGAATTTTAACCTAGGAATGCAACCCAATAGCTGTGATCAGGGAAGTTTTAGGGCAAAAATATTCATCACTCTCACTCTTTTCAGTTTTTATTTGCCTTAGTCTTCAGATTACAGCAGCCACAATAATTAATGCTAGCTGTACGAAAGAAAAACTGCAATCAGATATGTCACAGTCTAGGGGCATTTCTAAGACAGTCCTCTTTAAATAATCTTTGGAAACAGGGAAGAAACTGATCATATAATCTTTTACCAGTTTATACCTCTCATAACAGTAAAGTATTATATTCTCTTTTAAAAGCCAACATATAGTGTCCTTTGACGGCCTTATGTAGCACGACACATGGCACCGCTGTTTCACTGAAAATCTGGCCCCTGAAGTATGGTAAGCTTCCCTACAGCTAGAAAACACATTTTAATATTGCAGTCATTAAAAAAAAAAAAAAAAAAAAAAAGCTACTATCCCAGCAGTTGAGATAGTTTTGTGAACTACAACACACTTATAAGAATATAAACAGTACTATGTAAATACATAGCATTTGCTTTTGCATCAATTCTTCCTAAATTCTAGCAGCCATTTTCTTAAGAACTCTCCAGCCTTTAAAGATCATGAAGGAAACTAAATTATTTAAATTATTTTATATTTATCTCGAGTGAGATAATCAGATGCTACTTGTTTCTGCAGATTTGAAAATCAATTGCACCAAAAGTTCTTCTAGAAACACATACAATAAATAATAAAAGTAGAGCCTTGTGTATTTTCAGGCTCTGAAAATAAATTTAAAACAATTCCTTTAAACCACAGAAAGGATGATTGGGGGAATGTTTCCACTTGATACTTAAGGGAATGCTCGGCACTTAATAGAAGGGATATATAAAATAAGTCTTTGTGTACTAACTAGATTTTTCTAAACTTTCACTGTACTACATAGAACTAACATTTAAAAGCTCTTTAACATAACAATTATCACAAAAATCATAGCACTATAGTAAGCAAAAAAATTGTTGAAAACTTTGCTCTTTCTGAATTTGGTCACCTAGATGTTCTCTCATAGCACTAATTCACAAGCACGTGACTGTTAACTAAAACCAAAGAAATTAATGACACAAAGCAATAGGCTTTAAGATTGGTGGTAAAATTGCAAGTATCTGCTTGACCACATAAACTGACAGTTTCATCCATCTTCTTTCAAAGCTTCCCTTGAATGGAACATTAAACAAGTATGGACTTACTGCTCAAGTA
>JAVJGG010000053.1:20312119-20325068 GCA_035590195.1 Aviceda cuculoides | reverse complement strand
AGCGGCCCCGGGGCCGAGGGGCTCTGGGAGGATGTGGGGTCAGCGCCCCGGGGCCGCAGCCGCTGCCCCGGCGGCCCGGCGACCCGCCAAGCCCCCTCGCCTGACCCTTTTGGGGAGCCCCCGCCGTGGGTCAGACCCCGCAGCCCCAGCGGGGACCATCCCTCTCTGCCCTGTCCTTCCTCCAACTCGGCTTCCTCCTCCTCCTCCTCCCCGGCCCCCCCCAGCGGGGGGGAGTCCTCCAGCCCCTCTCCGTGGACCTGCCAAGGGTCTGGGCCGAGGCTGACCGAGGGCGGACTGCCGGCGGCTCCCCTGCCGTTGGGCAGAGGCTGTCCCTCTCTCCCCCCCCCGCGCCGGTAGCCGGACGTGTCCGGGCTCGGCGTGCGTGGGGGCTGACGGCGGCGTTAGCCCCGGGAGCGGCGGCGGGGCGTACGACCCGCGGGCGTTTCCACGGAGCTCGGCCCTGGCCGGGGGGGCCGCGCACCGGGAGCGGCGGGCGAGAGCCGGCCCCTCGCCGCAGGGGCTTGGGAGCCCGCAGCGCCGCCGGGGGGGGGGCCGGCGTCTCCCTTGCAGCACGAAGACAGACGGCAGTTTAAGCCTTCGCTGCGGCGGTGCGTACGCGGGCAAATCCGTCCCTCGGGCTCTCACGGTGCTTGGCTTCCTAACGTAACGCGCGTTCAAAAAGGTACCGGCAGTGGAGGATTTAAAAGAACGAGAACAAGGGCGCCAGAGTTTACTGTGAGCAGCTTAGCACGACACCAAACGCGTTCCTCTCTGGAGCGGCACGCTCCCCTGCCCTGGGAGAGACCGGTCGCTTTTGTCCCGCAGCCCCGGGCACACCCGTCTGGGTGCACGGAGATGCAGCCAGGAAGCTTTTGGGAGGGGACCACCCCCCCAGCTGTGAACTACCACCTTTACTGACCACTGTAAGCGAGGAATTAAAAAGTTGACCTGTGCTACACTGCCCTTATAACTTACACAAATTGCTTTAGCAAGTATGCACGAGTTTGAGCTTATCCTGCATATGCTTGTAATTCACGTAGGGCAACGATTCAGTGTTTTACCAGACAGTTCACATGCTGCTCGATAAGTCAGTGACCGCTGCTAGTAGGTACCGCTGGGATATCCACGTGGTCTAACTTTGGACATCACGTTTTGTCTTCAGGAGGTACGTCTTTCTCTCCCCAATAAAACATATGGAAAAGTCTTCAGAAATGAGGCACAGAATGGTAATCGGATAAAGTAGCAGCCGGGGGGGGACGGGACATCCTGACCAAGGCATAAATAACAAAGTTAAATAACAGATGCACCAATTGATATTTGTTCACTCATATAGAAGAAAATCAAACGACTGATTCTGAACAGAGAGAGTACTTTGGGCTTGTTCTTGTGTGTATTCAGTAAGTGTAACCCACAGCAATAGCAAATCAATTTGCTTGTACTATATTCCATTTAAAAGTTGCTGAAGACTGAGGAGTGTGTACACAAATATTGATTTCTCCAGGAATTAGCTGAATATGCTTTAAATGAGTGAGCTCATTTTTTGTTTAGATAGCAAGCATTAAGCTGCTGAGTAAGAAGCATCAGCTATGACATTTCCATGAGGACTAATAGATGGATGCTGGACAAAGCAAGTCATTCAGTACAAGTACCTAAACTTAGTCAGGGAGAGGAGGAATTCACAGAGGAAGATAATGGAAACTTAATCTTTAATACTTTTTCACAGTATGAATTTTTTCATACTTGGAAAAGAAGAAAAAAAAAAATCTACATGTTATCTGTACCTCCTTCAAATTTACCTGTAGGCTTTTTGGGCATGCAGTTGCTGCTACTATGAAGGGAGTGTTCTGGAATTTTCCTATCAGCCTGTACATTCTGTATTGTAACTTCAGAGTTCACCATTCTGAAAAAAACTGTTACAGTAACACCTGTTTGATAAATTTCAAATAACATGGGAACTAATTACCTAAGCACCAAAACAATGGCCCCAGTTCCACAAATTCACCAACTTACTGTGTTATAAAAATCAGGTTTTAGTTTAGTGTTTTCTTAGGCTAGGCTAGCATGTTCTCAATATTTCAAGAAGACACATTACTAGATACACTTTTTCTTTATATATTTAATAAAGTTATATATCAACAACTTTTGGATTTGTACTTGTTTGAGCACTTATAGTTTTGGCAAAAGTGAAATATTAAATACTAGTACTAGACATGCATTCCTTTCATTCAAGCTTAAGAAAACATTTACAAAGTTGACAGATAACATTTATTAAAACATGTTATACAAAAAAGGGGCAAGGGACTCTTCTATAAGAAGAAAATATTGAACAGTAACATTAAATTAAAACCATGCTGTACAATTAGGACAGCAATATTTATAGACAAAACTATCCAACCTCTGCAATACAGGCATAACATCTCACAAAATATCAAGATATGCAAATTTACTATTATAAATGACTTGTTTAGAATAAAAACTTATAGCTCATTAAGGAAGATTCACTTCACTTGCATAAACAGTTACATTTCTGGAAGAAATATGGAATCCCATGAATAATAAAAAAAAGGAGCAGCAATCAACAGACACAGGCTTCGAGCAAAAATTAGAACTTACAATTTAATCACATTAAAAATATACCATTTTGTTTTCCAGCATCTTCCCCTAGGGCACTGACAGTTTACAGCTTATAGCTAAACAAGTCTAGCTATCCAATGAAGCATTTAAATGATAAAAAAAAACAACTTTCCTTTGTTGTTTTGAGAAAGGTTCTAATTCTGTTAAAGCAAAATACTCAATACACTGCTGTAGGCTCTCATAATTCAGAGACAGGTCACCTTTCTGGCACCAAAACAAAAGTGTTGGGATTACAAGACCTGACATGCCTCCCTTCTTCCTGCCTCAGTAACACAGGGACATCAAATATTCTTTTTATAATGAGAAACCCAATACATCAGCCTTTGATCATCTGCCTTGCTTTTGATGCAGGACAAAGTTCCTCAACCCCAGAAACACCTCAGATTAAAAAAAGCTAAGACCAAAAATTCTACTGACAGTACCTTCTAGAGTCTACCTGCTCACCCATAAAACAAATAAGGTAATGTTTAAAAAAACAAAACAACAAAGAACCCCAACAGTGGTGTGTGAAATAGTAACCTTTTCCCTCAAGAGGGTCAGATACACACCTAAGCAGGCATATAACCCTGCTAATAGTTGAATTTTTCAGAATGGTAGTTACACAGATTCCATGGTAATTAACTTCTTAGGTACAAAATGGAATGAAAAGAAACTTAGCTGTAGTATCATTAGGTGTTCTTACCACTGACTGGACAATGAATGGCTTCACAGTAGAAGGAAATTCTGAAAGCCTCCTGTGTGTACAATGATTCTGGTTTTCAGAAGACATTCACTTTACTACAGCCAACAGTGAGCAATATAAAAATGCACAGATGTTTCTAAGCCATATCATTACAGGTGATGAAGCTTAAGGGAAGATTAATAAAATTCATCATACACATATGCATTCGTATTATATATATATAAGGATCGCTTCTCTCCTCCCCACAAACAAGAAATAATTTCTTGTATCTTGAACAAGACCGCTTCATTAACAAAGATTAAGAGCTTGACAGAAGCTGCATCTGCATATCTTGATTTACTATGTACATCTGTATTGGCCATAAATTGCAGGGTTTCAGTAGCAGGGGGCTGCAAGGGTGACATGTGGCAAGAGGTTGTGAACTGCAACATGTGCTAGTCAAAAGAGGTTCTAGCCTGCGCTGAAGTGGATGTAAACAATCCACTGCATGCCAAAACTTCAACCAGAGGTTCACACACTGCCTCTGCTTTAACATACTTAAGAAAGAGTGGCAGCTGCTAGCAAGAGGTACATGGAGACACATAAGGAGAAGATACTCCTGGGGAAACACATTTGGAAACACACGCAGAGAAACTGAAGAGCTGCTGTTGGGACAACACATGGAGAAGACACTGAGGACACGTAGAGACATACCCACAGAAGGACTCGCTACATGCCTGAGAGGATTCACTTCTGAGGGGACTTTGGCCTATAGCTAAGCCATGCCAGAGCAGGTACACCTCTGAAGTAACCGAGGCCCATAGGAGATGCAAGCTGGAACAGGCACATCCCTCAAGGGACTATGGCCTGGCATCACTACGAACAGTGACACTGACCAGCCCAGAGCAGCAGAGGACACCCACTAAGAAATGAAGAGTGTCAGACAAGCCAGTATGTATTACGAGCCCAACCTCCTGTGTGATCTGTCACCTCACTAAAAGAATTGGCATAGGCTGAGTGCAACTCTCAGTGAAAACAAGGAAAACCAAGACTACAGAAGCAGGGAGAAGAGCTGTTAGGCTTAAGCTGAGCCTGAGGAAGGGGGAGGAAAGATGTTTCCTTAAGTGTTTAAGTAATTTTTTGTTACCTTTCCACCCACCCCAATACCTGAATCGATGATTAGCAGTTTGTCAAAGGGCAATAAATTAAATTGAGGAAAAACACCACAAGTCAACTGTTTTGCCTGCAATAAGCAAAAGTAAGGATTTTAGACATGTTATCTCAAGCTTCCCTTAAATCATCAATCCTCTCAACTAGATCTCATAACAATCATATCAGTATTTTCCTGCAATCAATTGGTTTCATGTAAATTAACATCAGAACACAAAGCACTACAAAATCAGTGGAGCAACTTTTGTTAGAATTTCAAGACAGTGTCATAATATGGGGTAAAACAGTAATAGGCAGATATTAAAAAGTTACTATTCATGTTAAGTCATTAAAAAAGGACATGGTTCTATAATATGATCTACTGGACCTGTTATAAAACCTTTAAAGTGTCTCTCGCAGTACGTTTTATTTTAAAGCTTTATTTCAAAGTAATCTGACTGCAAATATGAGTAATGTTTAACTTTGAAATGTCCCATATAAAAGTCATTCCAAGCTGGTAAAAGAAACAGTTTTGCTGGCAGCTCTGTAGGATGGTCTGGGTTTAACAAATAATTTTTTGCTTGACCATGGTTTTCAGCCTGGTGTTTCTGACCAGCCTTTTTTATGGTTAAATGGGAAGAGGCACCCTTAACCTTTTTATGCAACACTGAAGTGACAATTTGAAAGGGGTTGAGAACTAATGTAATATACAAGATCATTTCTGAAATGAGTATGAGAATACCTTCCCTCAAATGTGATGATGGTACTTGCAGAAATGACACCCTGTATGTAGTAAGGCCTTGGAGAATGGAAAAATAGGGCCACTGAGTGCAAGAACCCTTTCCTCTACACTCATGTAAACAGGCAAGCATTATAATTTTTTTTTTTTAAATATTAAAAAAGACAGTGTTAGCAGTGTGGAAACAAACCATAAAGGGAATATAATTTCTAAGTTTAAAAAACATACTTATAAAGTTTTACTTTTTTTTTTTTAAATACAAAGTGCTTCTATACATTAAGCAGGTTACAGTGTTAGTGAGCAAATCCCTGTTTAGTTACCTTGATTACAAGGGTTATATATGGCCACCATGGTATATTGTAGAGTTCAATTAAGTGCTAAGAATAGGAACTCTGTGGTGCTGACCATTCATGCCCATTGCCAGCAATGGGTTCATCATATTTGGGAATATCTGTTTTAACAAAATTCCGTATGAAAAATATCTGAAGCATTAGAAGATTAAGAGCCTCTTAAAAAAAATTAACATTTGTAAGTAGAATGCCAGAAAAGAAGCTACAGTAATTACAGCCCACTGAGTAGTAAACCCCCTACTTGTACCAGACATTCATGTTCAGGATACAGTTCGGCTGTATCTTAAGACAATTTGTAACAGGGAGTTCAAAAAAAGCATCTTAGTAGTAATTATCTTTGTGTGTTTTTCCTTGTAATGTCACCATACAGGGTCATCTGTTTAAGTACATTATCCTGCATATTGCAGTATCTAAAACATAAACTGGGGCCAGAGAGGCTTAGGCCTTCGATGCTGGTTAACTTTTTTCCCCGTGTTACCAGCACTGTACTTGGACATCACCCCTTTCTGTTACAGTCTTTCTATGCTCTAAAGGCTCTTTCCTTTTTCTAATATATTTCAGTAAACTACAAAGAAGGGTTAATTGCTTTTGCATCAGACTGCATTAAGCTTTCAACCCCTAAATCCTGTTGCCACCTTTACAATTGATGCATTCACTCTACCTGCAGAGCTGGCAGCATCTCTCAGAACTACAAACACTCCTCCATCTATCTCCAAGAATGAGAGCCCAGCATATAGATCCTCACCCTAAAGAAGCAGAAGTGCCACTTTCCCAGCAAAAATCCAGACTTCGGACATGAGCATGGTACCATGTTCTGCAGTACCATTAATAGATCCAAATACCATACTTTCTACTTTTTTTTCCACAAGCAACTTTGTTTGAAGAGGTAAACAACTCTGCCTGCTTGTGATCACATGTAACCAGTCACAGTAGTTCAGTACCAAGAATCTGTATTATAGTTCTTACTATTCAAAGAGTAAAGAATTAAAAGTATAAATACCTATCAATGACTAAATAGTTTTCCTAAAACAGGTTTCTAAAACTATATAGAAGTTCTCAAAGAAGTTTTTGTACCAATAAAAAGTCAATTCGTGAATCCACAGAGTTTGGTACTTGCTACTGTAGTAAGCCACAAAAATCTGAACAGAAAACTACAGTTTAAATGTTTGATTGGTTTGGGTAAGTTCCAAATGTTACATCTCATTTCTTTTTTTTGACAAGCCATACTTATTACACACACTTCTAGAAACTCTCACGATGTAGCAATCAAAATCAAGTCAAGCCAAGAGTCATACAGCATTAGACCCTAGAGGAGCAAAGACAAATTATACTTAATACAGATTGAAGTTTATATAGTGCTCAACTATATTTAAGTGCTTTACAGATTCTAAATAGAAATCAGCACAAAATTAGACATTTGTTTTGCTAAAGATGGATAAAAAAATGGAAGACAGATAATGGAAAGCCAAACCATCTTTAACACAGCCTTTCATTAAGCAGTACAGCAAAGGCTATTTAACGATGTACACTATCTAATGAAGCATGTTAAGTATGTTGGCAGTCTCCAGTTTGAGGAGTTTAATTTTCATTAAAATGTGAATCATATAACCTGGTTTGGTCATCCTAGTTCTCTTCTCCACTAAGTAGGGCTACTTGAATTCCTGCTTCATCTAAGTATTTGAAGGATTTGGGTCAATTTAGAACTGGGTTTTACTGTGAGTTTAGAAGACTTAGAAAAACAACAGGGCTTCTAAATACTGCTGTGATTACAATCAATGTCACAAAGACCTTACAGACCTCATTTTGCAATCACCTTTCAGATTAACCATTTGCACTTCACACATTGAACACCTGGAGTAATACTGTGGAAAATAAAAGTTTGGTCTGCTTATACCAGCATAATCATTAGAACTTGTTTTTTTGAGAATTTACAATAGCAAGTACCAGACATTATTTGCATAATTAGTTTATTTTGCTTACTCTACTAAACAAATGTAAGCACTAATGTCTTAGTTCATCTCAGTAGTACTCTGTTCAGCTTTAGAAGCTTGATATGACTTGGTACAAGAGGTCACATGCCGATGAAAACTGTCCCGCCACATAAATCTTTTCCCACAGATATTACACTCGTATGGTTTTATGCCTGTATGAATTTTCATATGGCCTACAAGATGGTGTTTCATTTTGAATTTCTTACCACAGACACCACAGCCATAAGGTCGAAGACCAAGGTGCATACTCATATGCCGATCTCGCTGACTTTTGTGTGTAAAGCTTTTTCCACACTGACAAGGATACAGCTTATCAGCATGTGAGAATCCAGTGAGGGATGTTTCTTCTTTAATTCCTGTAGCCATTTCAATGCCTTCACCATAGCCTGCTGCAATCATAAGATCCTGTCTGTGGGCACTTAAATTTCCATCTGCCCTTTCACCAGAAAATTCTTCCATAGAAGAGCCATAGAAGTCAACTTGTTCATCATAATTACTTTCATCTGCCTGTTCATCAAATTCTGCTTCCATCTTTTTGTCACCTATATGAAAGTCTTCAACACCCGAAGACTGGATTGAATGATCCGCCTGAATGGCATTCATGGATTCAGAAACTTGGTGTTCATCATAAGGATTATCAACACCTTCACAGTCTTGTTCAAATCTTTCTGGTTTCACATGGATCCACCGCTTGTGAGACATGATGCTGGGTTTGCTATACATAGGTCTGGTATACTGATACTCTGCACTATCACTAGTTCCTTCTTCACCATCCTGACTTGTCATTCCAGTGCTAAGTCTATCATGTTCTGTTGAAGAATTACTGGGAAGGTACTCATGTTCTGTCAGTTGACATGACAGCTCATCTTTAGAGCTCTCTTCTTCATTTTCGCCATCCCTTAGTTCCTGCACTTTGTGGAATTCCGTCTGTCCTCCAGAGCCAAGTTCAAAGGTTTCAACAAGGCCATTGTAACTACTGCTGCTCGGGGACTGATGATCACTGCCATGATTCATCTTCTGACACAGAACTGTTGGGTTCCCCTCTAGCACTTCAGTGCATTTATCTACTACATGCCACATCTGAAGGAAACTTGCTGCTGTCAAATAACTAACAATTTCTGGAGCGGGCATTACCAGCCGACCTGTATAGGTAGACAGAAGAATGTTTTCAAATACTCTTGGATTCATCACATCAGGCAGGACTATTCGCCTGCTGTTTTTTAGGAGAACCTGATCACAGAAGTAAGGTGAACTAGCTGCAAGAACAGCTTTATGGGCTCTGAAGAGATGGCCCTGAACTACAATGGACACATCACATAATTGTCCTTGCTGGCGCTGCTGGTTTAACTTCTGCAAAATGGTGCTAGAAAAATCTGGAAATTCCACTCGAAAAGAGCTTGACCCAGACTCCATTTCATTACAAATTTAGTGTTGTGCTGCAAGAAAACAAAACCAACAGAAATTCTGCTTAGTAAAGTATTGATCTCTCCATTTCCTTCTACACTTTTTTTTTTTTCTTTAACAAGTAACACCTAAGCAGACTCATATGGAACTCAACGCAACATTTTCTGAAACCTATGTCACTGCTGTACTCCTAGTTCGCCCACCCCACCCCATCACTCTCTTTTCTGAAAGTTGTGCTGAGGCCACAGATTGCTATGTCAGCACATTTAGTTGTATTTCTTCTGTCCGAGAGGACTTGGCAATGAAAGCGGGAGCTACAAACAGCATGTTACCCAGTTGAGACAGATTAAGCATTTCAAGCCTGAGTTTAGGATAACAAAAACAGTTATTTGATGGAATTATAGCAGTAGAGTTCTAACTCCAGGATGTCCCAGAGTTTATAACAGCACACGAAAGATTCTGCATTTCAACTGCCAACAATATCAACTCATTGATCCCCCAATAAAGACTGATTGTACTCTTATGAAATATTCCACTTTAAATGAGGTTTTCAAAAGCCAACATATTGATTCATACAATGACACAGGCTGCATAGACAGAACCTGGTGAGAATGAGGTTTGTGACTCTTCTAGTGGTACTTCTCTGTCGTTTTATTAACTGAAAGGTGGAATAGCAACATCTTGTACAGTTGTAGGACTATAATCCAATCTTTTAATTCTGAGCTTTTTCAGATGTTATTATAACATTCCTTAAAGAAAAATCTTACAGAATTTAAAATGTTAATCAGGAAAGTGACACCTCTGCTGTACAGAATTTTTTCTGTGTACCTTGTATATTTGTAACAATGCAACAATTATATGCTAGAAGCTCAGGTAACAGCTCACAGATTTTAGCGTTTGTATTCCCACGGGATCCAGCTGTCTTACTACACAATTAAGTTTTTTAAGCAGTAATCCAATTCTTTAAAATGTCTACTTTAAATTTTAAATTGAATTTGAGATAAATTTGCATGTTATTATCATTAGAAATAATGACAGAAGTTTAAATGCAACTATGAAAGACCAACATTAGCTGCCTGAATAAGTTGAACTCGTGCAATTTTTCAGTTTGATAATGCATAAATTGAATACAATGGAATTCCAGAAGAGCCACGGAGTAGCAAGCAGTTTTCCTCTGCCAAGTTCTGTTTCTCCTAAGTGGGAAAGCGTCAGTTTTAACAGATGGGGCTGCACACCTGAGAAAGAATACTTAGTAAATTAGGAGATAATGTATACATACAGAGTTTAAAGCACTTTGTTCACAGTGCAAAAATAGAATCTGCATTACAAACAGTTGGAGGACTCCAAAATGCAAGTACGTCTATGGAATACAGAAATCTAGAAAATATGATTATGAATCCCTGTTACAGAAAGCCTATACAATAACCATAGTACTTTCTGTACAGTTATGTAACCATCAAAAGAAAACTGTTCATTTGGTGTACTGTGTTAAAATGCTGGCACATCGGCACAAATGTATGACTACTAAGTGCAGAAAAAGCACCAGTGCTTGCTTACAAAAGACAGACTACACAGGAGTGATTATGTAAATCACTCAATGTTTAATCAACAGCTCATGGTTGCATAATCCCTTCCTTACCATTCTGATCTGTGTTCCAACTCATATTCTTGACAACTCTCCCCCACTCCCAAAAAAACCTCAGTGTTCTGTCTCCAAAGTTTCAGAGCTAGAAAAGGATGACAAGCATATGGAGCATAGGTGAACATAGACTTCTCACTGTTATCTTACGTAAAGTTGGATAGGTTTTCTATAGAAGAGAAAGCATGGGAGTCAGAAAGCCATCAAGACTTTTCAGTAAATACAGGCCCAAACTCCTTGTAAACACTGAAACTGGCATCTTCTGCAGACCTGTGAATACTATGCTTTCAAATTTCCTTTTAATTTTTCACTAGAAGTATGGTATCAATCCCACTCTCTTATGAAGGTCTATGAAGAAAACAGGCTGGGAAGAATAACCTGCTATGGGTTATTATGAAACCCATGTGTAAACATAAATAATCGCAGCAACATAGTCAAAAGAAAAAAGGTACCTTTTTTGAACAGTTTCCTTCCTTCTTCAACTCTTACACTAATTTCCAATGCTGGGTAGGAGGAGGAACTGAAAGGACTGGATAAAGCACCCATTGGGGGACAGTTAAATTACAAAAAAAATTTGTAGTTGAGCACCATAACTTGCTGTATACAGTCATGTTCACTTTTACATTTTCATAAATCGTTACTGTTTTAATGGTTGAAACAATTGGTTAACTTAAGAGGTGTTTACCAACCACCTTGAGATCCTCAGATTTAAGATGAGAATCAGTCATAATTTTAATCTTTTTTTAAAACACTTGGCGGCACAAGACAGTTTCCCTACAAATACTGCCTCACATGAATCATGGCTGAGCTGTTATATTCTGCTGAAACAGTAACCAGGATGCATCAACTGAGGAAACAGACTAAAACTTGCAAGTCTAGCACACAACTACTTTCAAGTGCTTTGACTAACAGTGTTATGAAGCAGGAAAGCCCTTTTTATCACAAAGCATTACTCCTCAGAGAGTCCTCAACTTCAGCCCTCACAGCTTGCTTTAAGTATATGACAAGCTAAAAATTATTATGGATATCCTTGAACAAGCTTCTTGAAATGTATTCCCAAAAGTATATGGAAATTTCACATGAAGGTGCAAAACAGAAAATAGCATCATTTCCCCACCTTTCAAGTGAAATAAAAAGTCTTAGGAAAGTCATCAACTCATCAGATGTGAATTACCAAACTGTCATACCTCAGGTGTAACTGTGGAATTCAGATTGAACGCTACTGCATTTATAACCACTTTCAGCTAGTCCCAGAACAATCTGTATGAATGTTCAGAAGTCTGAACATTCAGAATTTTATTTAGTAAACCCAATGGACTACTAGATCCATCAGATTTTTAAATTACTTCCTTGGAAATGGAATCTCTGAAAAGCTTGCAGTTCAGCTGATGATCTTCAAGTTGTCACCTACATAATAGCAGAAGACCACCTCTAAATCTACTGTCTTCAGCACCCCTCAGTTTTTTTCCTCAAAGCATCAGTCCTGCTATGTACCCATACAACCAATCCACTTCAGGAGACCAAATCAGCTACTGATGTTTTCCCAGAGAGTAACAGAATACTATGTCTGTCAGTTCGATTATTAATTTTTCCTACCACTTTGCTTAAAACAACTTGACAACGTTATTTCAGTATTCCAAACAGTCATCTTACACCTAGTGTACATTACATAATACCTACATTTTTAAAAAAAATAGATTTTTTATTATGCAGATGCAGTTCTTCACCTCCTTTCAGAATATTTTCAGATTTAAAACTATATTTTTCAATACTTGCCTACAACAAAAAAAAAAAAAAAAAAAAAGACATAACCCTACAGGATAAATTCAACTGAAATTTAAGAAGACATGTCTACAGATCTTACATAATTACTGCTAGTCTAAACTGCCATCTTTCAGCAAGGGCTCGGCATACCACCACAGAAACAATTCCAGATGGGAGCAGACTTTTGCGTATTTTAAGTTCTCATGAAAACCAAAGCCATCAAAACGTAAGTAAAATATCTTCTATTAATAAAACCACACACGTCAAGAAAACTTTGTTTTTCCAAAGAGGTTTCAGTTCCTGCTTTTACTACCTGTTCTGTTTCTGCATTTTCTTTATCCCCAGCTCATAAAGAGCAAAGTCCTTCTACTTCCCTTAGTAAAAAAATAATTAGCCTCCATGCTGCAACATCGAGTAAGACACACAAGGCACACGTCAGCTGCTTAAAAATAAAATTGCTTCAAGAACTGCTAGTGGGCAGTTCCATCAGCTCTCCGCACGCAGAGCTTCTGAAGAAATTAATCTCGTACGCCTGCCACAGCAGCACCTCGAACGCTACAGCACCCGCTGCCGCGGGCGCACCGGCGGGGCCCTCTCCGGAAGGCGCCGCAGACCGCA
>JAVJGG010000053.1:20297210-20311365 GCA_035590195.1 Aviceda cuculoides | reverse complement strand
AGCCCCTCGGCCGTCCCTCCGGCGGGCCGCTGAGCCGCGGCCGCGCCCGCCGCCTGTGCTGGGAGAGTTCCCTCGGGCCCTCCCGGCGCCGGGTCCCGCGGGCGTTCCTGCCGCCTCACTGGGGCGCGCAGCGCCTTTGGGCAGCCCCTGAGCGCCAGGTGCGGCCCTTGTCCTCGCCAGCCCGGGCGCGGGGGGGCCGGGTACGGCCGTCCTGGCCGGTACCTGAGGCCCTGGGACTGCGCGGTGAGGCCTCCGCTCGCCGAAGAGGCGACGGCAAGGGCCAAAGCGGGTACCGCCGGGAGCAGCGATAGAGAGAGAGCGAGCGCCAGCCGCTCTTTCGGAACGTAGGAGCTGACGAGAAACCCCGGAGGGGCTGCGAGTCCCCCGCGGGAGAAATAAATGACGGTACGGCTTCGCTGTGGCACCACCTCTTCAGCGGGGCTCTGAGTACAGGAGGTGGTTTTTGAGCACCCAGCTGGTTGCCCCACAGGAAAGAGATCGGGAAGCAGGCGGTCTAGCACTGGGCATCTGGTCTGCCCTGCCGAACGGTGCTGCTGCCAGAGAGTAAATTAGTTTGGCAAAACTAAATCTAAGCTAACGTTTGGTAGTAGCAGCTAAAGAGGGCATTATAATTTCATCCACATTTCTCAGTTGTTGAAAAATACAAGGCTGAGACTAATACCTGCGCTATGATTTGTTATGAACAACATGGAAAGCATTGACTCTCAAACGAGCACCAGATCTCTGAAACAAGTTGTTTGTGTTACATAAGAGGCACAATCCCAACAAGCCGTCAAGAGCAGGTTACTGTACACATGTCACAGAGCAAATGCAATCTAATGCCTTAAAAAGGAACAAAGGAAATAAATTTTGCAGCAGAACAATAATCTTCCCCAGTGCAGCTTCCCCTTTTTTTTTCTTTTTTTCTTCTTGGCAGGTTAATGTGCTTCACGGGAAGGGGTAAAAAAATATAATATGCAATTTTGTAGGAATTTATCCACAAGAAAATTTTATGTTTAAGTCTGCTTCTACCACATTACTAGTTGTTTTGGTATGCCTTAAGGCATTATTTTTCCATTTATTAAAATACATGTCTTTATTTTAAAGTTAAGATTTCTTACAACTCTTGAAGTACTTCCTGTAATTTTCTGAGTGGGAGTTAAACACATATATATAAGGAGGGTCTGAATCCCATATTGCCTTCTCCCTACATTCTAAATACATGATTTGCACATTCTTCAAGTCTATTTCTTTGGATTAATGTGGCATTCACCTTTCTGGTTTCCTCATGATCTAGAACCAAGAATAATTCAGCAAGAACTCCATGTGTAGAAATGCAGCACAAAATGAATCTGTAACGAACTCATCTCTAATAAAATCACCATTAATAAATTGTTCTGTGTAAAAGAGAGCGATGTCACTCTATATACACTGGAGGTGCCGTTTACATATTGGGAGAGGAAAAATACATTTTTTGGACTGCCCTCAATCTGCTGGTATGTGTGAGATACATAAGGATGGACAGATATGATACATCCTGCTAAAGTGCATTTTGTTCCTAAACTATTTCAATGCGAGGTTTAGACCAATATTATCTGTAGAATTCTTTTAATGATGAAATAGTTGAACTGAGGAAACAGATGGTTCAGGAAGTGCTCCCTAAGTACTGTGCATTGTTGCTATGCTGGCCGTGAGAACAAAGTCTTAGAGCTGAGTCAAACTTCAAGTCTCTAGCAAGGCAGGCAGAAACTGTGAGAGTGGTCTCAGAGGGATGTAGAGTCATCTGCTCTGCTCATTCTG
Organism: Aviceda cuculoides; assembly: GCA_035590195.1. NCBI lineage: Eukaryota > Metazoa > Chordata > Aves > Accipitriformes > Accipitridae > Aviceda > Aviceda cuculoides. The sequence continues at coordinate 20,309,565 of JAVJGG010000053.1, read as the reverse complement.
AATCCTCTTGTGGCCAAAACTGCCAGGGACCCTAGCATTATTTTGCAAGGTTGAGGTTTCTGCCCAGGAGGTAGATAGAAAGAGAGAAAGTGTCTATGAATTAGAAAGCGGCACATAGGAGTCAAGCCAAACTGAGAAGAGTGATGGCATGTTTTGTGTGTGTTAGCGTTACAGATGCACGTGTTGTGCCAGCAGCAGCATGAATGTGTGTAAGAAGCGTAAGGAAGATGTGTTGCCTTGTTTGCCCAGGGACAGCATTCTTGGTTTCTCAAAACAAGCTGTCAACACTCTCATTGGTGACATTAGTTTAAAGATGCAACTGTTTCTGCATCTTTGGAAAATTGGGGTTTGAACCAATATTGGGTGTGTAATTAAGTGCTATATTGGGGAAAATAGTGAGTCAAAGCAATAGACTGGTCAAGAAGGTAACTTCTGCCATCCATTTCAGTGAATGTTCATCTTGGAGCTTTGACAAGTAAGGGAAAGCAGATTCACGTAGCTTTGTCCCAAGTAGCAGGATGAAGGAGAAATACTCTCATGCATGATGAAGAAGGAGCTCTAATTTAACTCAGAATTAAACATTTAATTTGACTGTTAATGGACTTTTTTTCCTTTTTTTTTTTCCTTTTCTAACAAGTTTAAGTGCAAATGTTCATTCCCACATCATTCTCCAAACTTAACATATAAGGAAGAACAGATACCTTCCTTTCGGAGTCTTCAAGCAAAGTTCATGTATGATGATTGAAGAAATACAAAGGGCAATCATTCCATCCTCCAATAGTACTGCTGGCTTTGTCTGGGTATTAAGGTATATTATATACACTTAGATAAGCATTGTTCTATCTATATTGTCAGAATTGAGAAGTTGATTTAGTGATGGAAAGCCAGAATGTATTAAGTTAGAATTTGAAGAATACCTATACAGTGTACTGTGTATAATTTCTCATATTAGCCAGAGTGTATCTACTGAATTTAATCCTGCTTGAAAACTGGCCTTAATGACAATGATCGGGGGGGCTCAGTTTCTGCAGTTCAATTCTAGCTGCACTTACTTCAGAAAGCAAATTTAATGCAAAATCGAGCACAGGAAAATAAAGAAGTAGCAGGAAAGTTGCCAGCATCACATGTAGTATACCAAAGAGATACATTTGCCACTCAGGGATTGCGATAATGCATAATTGCTTTAAAGATTACTTTCTCTCTACAGTTTGATTTGGGAGTTGATATATTTTCTAATATAAGCAGTCAAGAAGAATAATATTGTCACCACAAAATTTCCCTGAAGAGTCCTCCTTTTTCTTTGTTCCCCTGATCTCCTTTGCAATGTTTTCAACGTGGCTGTAGGCACTACTAGGAGGCGACCACCAGAGAGCAGTACTTGATTCTGCTGTCCTGGCAGGGCTCTGGCTGTTCGCTCCAGCTGGTCACATGCTGAGGTCAGATACCTGACCTGCTACATGACAGGAATTGTTCCACAGTCAGACTGCTCCACTGGCCATGCCACAAGCACATTAACTTTTCAAAATTAAGAAGAGATTCCACAAGAACAATTTATAGGATAAAAATAGGTCAAAGACTTACTTTGAGCTCTCCAAACAGGCCTGTGGCCTTCATGATAGTGTTATTGTGCCAGCATGGTAAGGGAATTCATAACTCCACAGCCAGTTGTTCTATTTCTATCAGGAATCAAGGATCAAAACAAAAAGTTAAAACAGTTTTGGATAGTATCTTAAGACACTAGAGAGGCAACTGAATAGTAGGCATTTTGGGGAAAGTAAACGACTGAAACTTTGTGAGACTCTTGCTCTAAGAAAAAGAAAGGGAGCTCAGGTGTAGCCTCTGGTTGTGCTTGGTGGTATGGCATTTTCTTGCAGTTGTTAAGGATGCAGCAAAAGACCTGTGCTGCCTCTCTAAGAAACTGGCGACCTGAGCAAGGGTGCTACCAATTTTTGTTTCAGAACTTTCTCCTTCAGTTCAACTTTATGAGAAAGAAGACATGATGGAGTCTGCTTTACAAGTAAAACCCCAGCAAAATAATTTTCAGTCTTAGAGATGCCTGCCATAAGCAGTGACTCTCTACACTCCCCAGTCTCGTCCTGCTTCAATTCCCTGAGTTTACCTGGAAATAATGATGATTTTAATTTTAGCTGCACACGTAGTACTTGGTGTTCCTTGTGAAAGGGTCTTCAAGGAAAAGAAATTGCCATTTTGTGCATCTATAAGGCTTCGTGTCAGGGAACTTAATTTGCCGGCTTTTCTATTGCTGGTTACCAGATCTCTTTCAGGTGGTCATGTTTCAGCAGCCTTAAGAGGGACAGGCTGGGAATTTAGGATACGACCGCCATTCCTTCAGAAACCTCTAGCGCTCTGTCAGCCAGCGGCGGCTGCCTGTCAGTGATTCCCGCCGGGATGGCGTCACGCCCTCCGTTACCGCCGAGGGCCACGGGCGGGCGGCGGCGGCCGCCAGTCCCCCGGCCCAGCAGGTGGCGCCAAGGCCGGGGCGCCCACTCCCGGAAGGGGCCGGGGCCGAGCGCTGACGTCACTGGCGGAGGCAGGGATTCTTCCCGTGGAATGGGACTTAACCAAACTAGTATTTAGTATGTTTATTTTTTTTTTTTTAAACAGATGATAATGTCTATATCTTTAAATTCACCACAAAGACTTCAGCTAGATTCGGCTCGTCACTGAAACGCAGCAATCTGGAGAAACACTGCATAGGGAGGAAGTATGTCCTGGGCACACTCAGAGTGGGCCCTGCGCTCACACTGTAAGGCAGCCTGCATCTCTCTCCCATTTTCATTGTCGAAGCTCTAAACCAGAAACTTGCTGCACTGTTAAGGCAAAGCACCACCAACGGGGCACAGCCGAGGACAAGTGTTTAGCAGCACCATGCTGATTCAGGCCACTCATGGCCTGTGGAAGCCTCATCCTGTGTCTCCTTGAGATTTCACCCAAGCTAAAACAACAGAGATTTTCTGTGATTTAGCTTGAGCAAGAAAACATGTTAAAACACGGAGGGGGAGAGAGAGTATGCTGTTCCAGAGGGTCTAAATGAGTTCTTTGAGATGGAAACCATGCCCATTTTATCAAGTACGATAGCTGAACAAAGTTTGGTCTGTGCACGTATTTTCAAGTCTAATAAAGCACATTCACAGCTTTTAAGTCTGTACCCTTCCTACATTAATAGGAACCCTAATAAGAACTTTAATACAGACATGAGAAAAGGGAAAGCCAATGTTTAGTACAAGACAGTTACCTAGATGTCTTTTGTAGTCATTATCAGAACACGTTAGCAAATTAAGCAATACACAGGAATGAGAAGCAGTAGAGCAAGGAAGTTTTGAATGTGGAAAGACCTATTTTCAGTTGAAATTTGAAAAGGAAACAATTATGTAACATCGCAGCTGCTGCAGAAAAAGAACCTCTAACACAATGGCAGGGGAGGGGAAAGAGAAGGCCTCAGTACTAAAGATGGGCAGATAAAAACGGGGACAAGTGAAACAAGGTATAGGAGAGACCCTGGAACATTTGAGTTAGAAACCTATCAGAGGAAGATTGTACAGTGCCATTGTACAGTGTTCTGGAAAAACTGTTGAACTTAGAGATGAGCACAGAATATATAAAAAATAGCTTAGGATCAAATCAGATAAACTAAGCTGTCTCAACACATAATATAAAATTCCTGTATTGAAATTTGAGATCTAGATAGGAAAAATCTAGCATCGGGCCTGTACTACTTACTGGGTGATTAGGATGGTAACAGTGATGGCGACATGCTGACGGAAATTTGGCTGAGAGGAGCAGGAAACAATCATCGATTCCTGCTACCACCATGTAGATTGAGTAAATGAAACCTTAGGCTATGATGCCATTGCTAAGTTTTGCTAAATTTGTCTACTGCTATGTGGAGCAGCCAGCTATGATTCTGCTAGAGGAGATGTGCCTCTTGACTCGATAATAAGCAATGTATATGACCTGGGTCACAATATTATTGTCAATGAGCCAGTCTGTAACACAGCCCAAAACACATTTGTGTTTCACATTTTTGCAGGAACCTTAAAACCAAAAAATTCTGTAACAGAAGGTTTTTTTTTTTAAATATTATATAACCGCCACCCCCAAATTCTCATTAAAAAGAAACTAAAATCGACTCTCAAAAGGATAAAATGTTTCCATGTGGCATCAATGTTATTAAAGATGCCCTATTGGACCAGAAGAAAGCTGCAGGGATGAACAGCAGACTAAAGGAGGCTGTTCGTAAAGACATAATTTCAAAAAGTTGAAGTCATGTCCAAATGATGAAAATGCAAAAGATCATAAACTCAGGTCAATTAGATCTCAAAGTACAATAGGGCAGGTCAAAATAAAAGACATTGAGGAAAGAAGGTGCAACAAACCCTTTTCCAATACACTAGGAGCAAGAAAGCTGATAGATTTTGTAGTGTCAATGAATGATCACAAGAGCAGGCAGAGAATTAGGGTTTTTTTTTTCATCTACATTTTTTTTGTGACAGTCAGGGAGATTTCCACATTAAACTCATGTTTTTAAGGGATGTATTAAAAAAAATCTCTCTCAATCTGAAATGCCTATAGCCCTAGAAAGAGCTATAGAACAGATAAAGAAAATGAAAAATAAAAAATTGCCAAAACCAGATAAGTTTTAAATAAAGAATTCTAAAGGAATTTGAACATGAAATTCATTCTTTACTGACTGCAGTTGCAACCTATTTTGTGAAACAGCTTCAGTATCAGAAGGACAGAAATGGCAAATGTGATACCAATTTTTAGGCAGTCTAGGAGAAATCTAGAAAGCTAGTCACATATATCTGAGATCCATATTAGGAAAACAGGTGGAAACAATAATAAAATGGTTATTATACACACAGAAGAATATGTCTCAGTGAAAAAATCAGTGTATCTTTTGCCTCACAAAACTGTTTGTGTTCTCTGAGGAAGTCATTGAGCATGAGTCCAATACAGTCGTGGATTTCCAAAAAGCATCTATCAAGTTCCCTCACCAAAAGCTTTTAAAGAAATTAAGCAGGCAAGGGATAAGGCGAGAGATCAGATCTTCCCATGGATAAATACCTGTTTAAATATGAAACTAAGGTAGAAATAGTTGGTTGTTTTTCTTAATAGAAGAAACCCAGTAGTGGTGTCCACCAGGAGTCTGTGCTGAGGCATCTGTCATCTGCCAGATTATAAATTTTACAGAAGAGTTGAACAGTGAGGTGGCAAAGTTTTCTGATAATACTGAATTGATCCTAATGTTCATTCATAAAGAGGCGATATATTCTACTTTTTCAGGATGTATAGAAGTAATGTAATTTACTTAGCATTTTGTAGCAGTGTGTTTGTAGGTGGGAAACCTCTGTAAACTGTACACCTCTTGCATTCCTATTTCATTCCATCCATCTCTTTCTTCTAAAAGCTGATTCTCCTTTATTGAGAACCAGCTCCTGTGAACAGAAATTTATTGTGGGTTCATCTGGCTGAGGACATATGCCTACATGTAGTGTTTTTGAGAGCTATGACAAATTCCTTTCCAGAGCAATCTCAGGGCAGGCTCTAAGCCCTGATAATCTAATCATGTCTCTTGGTGGCAGAAGGCTATGTTCAACCCACAGTCCAGAAATAGACAGCAGGGAAATACAAGATCCTCGCTATGTTAGACTTTCATAATTAGCCTTATCTAATACTGATATCATAGAAATTGCTCAAAAAGGAATTCTTGGATCAGAGTTAAACTCAGAAGAGTTACCAGCTAGATGGACATTTTTCCTAACTTGACACTTAAACCACTAAAGACACAAGGCTAAGAAACCATGACCTCAGTATACTTTGAGTTTTACTGTCATTGCATTTGTCTAACACAAGGTTGGTCCGTGGGGAATCTTACAGTCCACTTCCAATTTATGCAGGATTTGCAGTATTTCTAAAAATCAGAAAGTAAATATGAAGAAGCCTTAAAAGCCTTCAAGTTTATACAGTGTGTCCATTCATCTGATGCCCAAAATAAATCCTAAGTATGTATCATGCCTTCCCCTCTTTTTTTTTTTTTTTTTTTTAATTTTTGCAGCACACAGCTGGCAATTGCTGGGTCTGAGCTGCTCCTTGCTGCTGGTGGGCAGTCTTGTGGGCCGAATCGTCATGCTAACAGCAGATGGGAGGTTTGGGGCCAGGGGCAGAGTGTTGCTGCATGTGCTTTTGACAGATCAGATTAACAGGTTTTCCTTAACATTTTGTATGTTGGAGAGAAAATTCCCATCAAGAAAGCAGGCCCTTGTGTGATTAGAAAAGGGTTCTTCCACCTTTGACAGGCTATCAAGATATCAATAACACTTTAAATGGCTTTCAATAGAAGTTTCCTATCTTTTCTTGTCATGTCTTCTGAAAGTTGTCTTTGTTATCTGCTCTGCTGTTTGCTTGACCAAAATTTTTTTCTGATCAAACTAGTGGGAATGATTATCTCAAGACTTCATGTCTTACGGTTTTGCAGAACAGGTAGTGAATCACCTGTCCTGGACCAAATTCCTGATGTTGGCTGCAGAGACCAACACTTTCAGCTCTGAGTCAAAGAGAAAAAAGAAAAAAGAAAGAGTAGTTCATTGGAAAGTCTTTTTATATGTTCTTCTGAAACAAGCAGTGTCAGGTACTGTTCTGCTGCCTCACACTACCCATCAAGAATTTTTTTGATACAATTTGCTTTCAATCAAGATGACAGAAGCAAAAACTTCTTTCCTTATTTACAAGCAGAAAACACTTAATTTCTTAAAGAGCAAGTTTATGCCACCTTCCATAGCGGGGTTTTTTTAGATGACAAACTATAGTTGATAGATGAAATGGCAAACAGCTAACTGAAGCCTATGTTTTGGCCTGTGTAGAGGACACCATGACCCCACAGCTAGAAGTGCAAAGCATTGCAAAAAGTGAATGAGGATGCATAGAGCAGATGTGAAAGAAACTCACAACAGAAAAGAACTCAGCCCAACCCTCAGTAGCACAAACAGCAGTAGAGGCTTCCTTGGCTGCCCTAGCAGTCCTTGTTTATATTCAGCATGCAGACAAGAGGAGAGAGGATTCAGTTTGCTCCTGGTATGGGAGTCAAGTACTCCGTACAGGTAGGCAAGCTATTCAAGTACAGCCTCAGAACGTTACCATAAGGGTAATGTAATCTCCACTGTAACTGATTGCACAAACCACTTTTGTAGAGATGTATTTTTGAATTTCTCTCTAGACTACCATAGTATTAACTCTGTACCTTGCTTGGCCTGCCAGGTAGCTTTGCTAAGCATCTGGATAGAAAACAACCATCTACTCCACTTTTTAAATAGCAGATTTCTGTAAAGAGTCAACATCACAAATGCAATTGATACCTGATTCAACAAGCTCCATCCTCTGGTTACAACAGCACTGTAATTCCCTAGCAGGAAGGCCACAGCAGCAAATCTCACAGTTCAAAAGATATCCTGACTAATGCCAGATTCATGGTGCAAACCAGGACCTCAGTGAAATTCTTAAAAGCCCCTGCTACTTTCTCTGCTACATTAGTCAGGTGCTGATGATTATTCACCTGCCAGACTCCTCTCCCACCCTTTCCTTGAAAGGACTCTGACTCTGCATTGTCTAATAGAAGCCAGCTGGAATGGGATACATGTCTGATATAGCTCTGAACTAAGGAGTAGAATTCTGAGATCATGGTGAAGAGTATCAGGTCAAACCCTCTTCTTCTCCCTCATAATTTTGGAAGCTACTAAACTCTTCTTTAGATGGATTTTTAAAAATTTCTATTTCTACATTTATGTGATGCAGAATCTTAAACATGATTAAGAAAAAGAAAAAGCATTATCCTCTGTCCCATCTGATTCTTTGCCAGTCACGAAGTCTTGCATTTTCTTCGCATTTAAGGAATGTATACTACATTGCTCTTTTGCATAACACTGTCAGTGAAAGATCTAGAATATGATATTGGCTCAGCATTTACACTGAATTAGCACTGGCAGTCCCTGTTAGATTCAGGATCCTGTAGTGCCAAGTAATGAATAAACAAAGGATGTTCCTTCCCAAATATTTGTTGAAAAGGGATGCAACACATGGCAGCTGGCTGCAGCACAGTCAGTGGATGGAATAAGTGGGAGAAGGGCATTGTGGTATGAGGAATATATGATTAGGATTTGAAATACAGACAAAATCATTCTATATAGTTAACAGACAGACAGCACTCACTTCTGATGTGAGTATCAGAACTGTTGTGCTGTGAATTCCTGTAATAATTTACTTTGCAGGATTTGGGGAATTAAGAGCTACTTTTGCTAGCTGCTTCTGATTTCCTGCTCCTACATTTTCTTCAGAAAAAAAAAAATGTTTTTAAAGGTAAAATCTGCCTGCAATGCCAGTTATGATTAACCATGAGCGTGGCCTAAAAAGCATTTTGGATTTCCTTCATGTGACCAGTTCTGCAGTTACCATGTAATCGCACTGACTCCAAGAGCAGAGCTGCAAGGTCAAGGCTATTTTATTAAATCAAAATTTCTGTTTTATAAAGGAAGCAAATGGAAACAGCATTAACTATTTTTTGTATGTTTTACTTTTTCCCGAGGTTATAAAAGTTTGGATCAAACTAATGGATATAAGCAAGTAGATTACCATTTTTGGCACTTTCTGGTGTTTCCAGACTCCTATAAAGAGTGAAGCTTCAGTTCAGGATCTACAGCCATGACAAAAATATAAAAGCCTTGTGGATACCAAACAAAATGCTAGAATTTTATTGTCTATTACTAGCATGTCCAAGTTTACTTTGCATTTTAATTGCATCACAAACAAGGACCCTTAACGCTAGTGGTTGTTTTAACCAGTGGTTGTTATGACCAGCATTAAAATGGGAATAATAGAATTGTAAACTATTACGCAAAAATGCAGCTTCAATTAGTGAGATGTTTGCGTTAAGGGGTCCAACTGAAGAGGTTTGCTCATAGCTAGGGGCACTGGAGCTTGCACATTTGACAGCACATATTTGGCCTCCCTCCTCCTGATTCTGGTGGATGCGGTGCTAATACTGTTCATATCTTTCTGAAGTTGGGTATTTGATAAATGTGTCAGATTCCCATCCAGGTTGGTTTTGTTGTGGATGCTTTTGGTAGCTGTTTTTTTTTTTTCCTCTGGTGCTTACTAAATGAATGCACTGAGAACGCAAGAAGCAGAACGCTGACTAAAAAGCTGGTTGGCAACTCAGCTGGCCTCTTTCTCTTACCAAGGATCTTCTGCAGAGATAAAATAACTGGCCCAACTTACAGACTGATTATTCCTTGGATACCAATTGCGTGGCAGCTGCAGGAGGTTCATAAGCTTATCTCTCTTCATGGTTTTTTAAGAAGAATGAACTTAATTTGAAAGAATGTTTGCCTGTTGGCTGTTCCTGCTGTTAGCAGCCTTTGGGGATGCTGCCTGGTTGCTGCTCATGTGCTGAGTCCTGATGGTCACATATGTTTCTAGGGCCCACTGAGGTCAGCAGGAAACCACAGATGGTGTCATTCCCAGAGCTTTGGCTGCACCATCCCAGAAGCTTGTGCTGTTGAGGTGACCCTTATTTTATTCCCACATGGCACCATCTGGCTGCTCTTGACATTGAATCGAACAGTTGGAAATTTTTGCTTTTGTCTACTTCTAAACCACCCAAAAATAGTGTACAGCATTTCCTTTTACTACTGGAAAATAGAAACAGCATATCTGTACAAAATAAATTATTTTGAAGTGTGATGCTTGTGATCTCCAAAGCCAAATACTTGAAATACTCCTTTTGTGTAATAGCGCTGCCAACTGCTTAGCTCTTTAAAGGAAATACTCATTAAATTCTCTTTCTGCAGAATCAAATAATTTGTAAGTGTTTCTTAAAACTAATAATAAAAAAAAAAAAAGACACCCCCACTCCCAATTAATTTTCCCAGAAGGGGAGTCTGATTTGAAACTCTTAGTTGCTTGGCATAGATTGCTGGACTAAGCTGGACTCTCTGTGAGTTGTGAATTAGGGCTTTGCATCCTGGCGTGCAGTTGCACTGATGTTATTTTACACTGCTGAGAGAGAATACTGTGCTAAAAATCACTGTTATGTCCATCTTTCACTAATGGAATTTAGACCCATGGGCTGAACTGCAGGTAGGGAAAAATCATGTGCTTCTGTGAAGCTGTGTCCTTTGGTGTGAGATGTTAGTCATTACGGACAGTTCTTCATCTCATAGAATCCATTTCTTTTCAAGCTAAGACAGGCAATTCATGTACAATTACAAAATGAAAAGAGGAAAGGCATGTACTATTGAACTTCGTTAGAGGCATGGAAGGTTTCATCTTTATTGGGGCAGGTGTATTGAGCTGGCAGACTGGATCTATGTTGCCACATTTTCATCAGTGCTCTGAAGAAAATAATTTCATGGCTTATATACAGTACCTCCTGATAGTCTGGTGGTTGCTAATAGAGGAGGATTTTTTATTTGCTTTTTTCCCCCATTTTCACCTCCTTTTCTTGCTAGGACAAGGCTTTATTGGTTCTTTCTATTTGGAACTGCTCCTCTGGCGTATGGCTTTTAAAGGTGCACTGAATAGAAGTTGTTTAATGCAGTGGAGTATTCTACAGGCAACCAAGATAAATTTGATGATGATGAGAAATTCACTGTAACACTGACAACAACAACTTGTTTCCATATCCATGTCTGAGTATTGGAAATGTGCACTTGTAAGAGGTTATAAAAACCCTGAATGAATTTGAATCAATAATTGTAAGAGCTGGTCCAGTGAAAATGAGTAACTTTAGAACTGCTGCAAATCCACACAGTGCTCCCCAGCTCAGATGATGCCTCTGCTAGATGCTCACTAGCAGACTGGTTGAGGTTTATGGCGGCTGCAGTTCCAAGAGGTGGGAGTTTGGGCATTACATGGGGCATTTCTATGGCCTGGAAATCCTCTGCTGAAAACACTATAGCTAAGGAAATGTTTTACTATACCTTTTGTACGCCATACAAAAGCTTTTACGTGGGCATCAGTGTTTCAGGGGGTTGGGCAGAGGGCTTTGGGAAGCTGGATGCCCTGCTCCCCAGATGCCACAGGAGGCTTCTTTGTTCCACTGCTCGGTCACAGGGAAGGGCTGAGAGCTTTGAGTCCAGTTCTATATCAGCCTTCTAGTAAAAGTCAAGTTTTGCTTTTCGGAGGAAATTTTACATGAAAAGGGAATAGAAACAGCTGTCTCTCAAGAAGCTGCACCCTGCATTTGGTATACCATTACATCTCTAGTGGGAAAATCTTTGGGAAAGGTGAGTTTGTACTAGCACAGTTGAAAAGACAGAAACTCTTGTGCCTGCAGGACTTTTGTAACTTGTATAAAACAGTCTGCAGTGGTACTCAAGGGTGTATGGTGCCCAACTATAGCCAGGCCTATTCTATAGCATTCCAGTCCCTGCGCCAGCAGTCAGCCTGTCCTCTCTGGGAGGAGAGCGGAAGAACCATCCTTGGGAGGAAAACAAATTCCTGAGCCCCTCTGCCCTGGGGAGATGGTGTGTGATACATTCCAGTGCCCAGCACTATGTTTAAGACAGCAATTTCAAAGCACTCTCCATTCTTTTACCAAGTCCTCTTTTTTTTTTTCCCCCACAGTGCATCAGCTGAGGGCCAAAATGCCATTTATCAATTATTATGCTTTTAAAATTTAATCAAGTTCTAGAAAGTCTTCCAGTTATCAAGGTGTAGTTTTGATTGCTCTGTTTTATTTGCTTCTTCAGGCCAGCTAGTGAGATGTTCTGGCAAGGCTCACGCTCGCAGATCTGGGCCTGAATCACTCCAGTCCTGCACGGTATGTAAGTGCCGGTACGTGTACAGACCTAGTGTGACTCAACATTTTTTCAGTGGTATATTTGCTTTGAATAGATAAAAATTATTTGGAAAGGAGAAAAGCAATTAGGTCTAACACTTTGATGTAAAGACCGCTAACATTTAACCACCAAAGTCACAAACATATAGAAATATACAGTCACCAGATTACATGTCTTGAAATAGTAAAACAACAATGCCAAAGAAGAATTTTATCATTAGATTTTGGCAGAAAGCAGAAGGCTGCAATTATTTTAGGAAGGGTTTAGCACTTACATGCCAAGCTCTGAGTACTAGGTCTGATGTGGATGGTATCTAGGAGTAGGTTTCAAATCACCAACAATTTGGAAACAGAAACCTGAGATGAGTCCATAGCTCTCATTCTTTTCTTTTTTTTTCCCCCCACTCATGTCTTAATCATTCTAAGCTTAGAATTTTTCTCCCTTGAATGCTTTTTTTAATAATAGTGTGTTTTTTTCCTCCTCTATACTCCCTGCTGTGA
>JAVJGG010000053.1:20274912-20289209 GCA_035590195.1 Aviceda cuculoides | reverse complement strand
CCCCAGGAAGTGGAGGTCCCCAAGCTGACAGCCCTTCATAACCTCATTTATGTGGGAGTGAAATGGAGGGCAGGTCCCTGGCTGCCTGTCAGCCTCCAGGAGAAAAGCGGTCAGTAGAAAAACAGCAAAATAAAGGTGCTTTCTCCAGGCAGCACTGAAAATGTACTCTGAAATGTACCTTCCCCACTCTGACACCAGGGTAGAGGTCCCATTTCCAGCCTTAGTGCAGTGTACTCTGAGCACCAGTAAGAGCTGTTTTTGAGCGATACTTACTGATTGTCCAGCACTGTGATCTATGCTTTCCAAGAATGAGATGAGAACATGGAGCTGAGACAAAAATCTGGAGGGGGATAGGGCTTTCTTGTCCTGTTATCTCCAGAACAGGAAGACTTTCGCTGTGACTGAACATGCACAGGGGTATGGAGCTTAGCAACACAGGAAGCTCTTCATATCCAGATTTTAACAAGAGCTATACATATATGGTTGCTAAAGACCCATGTGGAAGATGTACCTTTAAATAGTAGGTAGCATGTGACTTGATATGGAGCGAGAAAGATACGATGTCTCTCCTGCCTCTTAATGCAGATCTCCTGCATTTCCTCCGAAACAGGCAGTGCTGGCCACTGGGATGTGCAGAGACTGGATCCAGGCTAATAACTTCTGAGATTATATGATACTAAAAGAGACTCTTGCACAGTGTGGCCCAGCCTTGTTTTCAAGCAAGAGTATATCCAGTTGCACCAGTCTGTAGCTTTTGATTGTCTTTTCAGTTTGTCATGACCCTAAAATGGTATTATGGTGCATTTGCTCTATGTTTAGCTTTTGTATGTTGTTTACTTGAGGAAGCACTAACTTCTTGGAAACCAGTAGGTGTGTGATGAATGCGTGTGCAAATCTCTGTACGTATGTGACTGCACTCATGTGTGTATAAAGACAAGTAGCACATGGAGACCTGCTTTCACATTTTACCTCATTTTACTATCACGTAAGTGGACACAAGCACACAGGTGTGTATCTCCAGCTTACATGGTCTGATAGGAGAGTTCTTAAGTTTTCATCTTTGCTTATAAATGAAATCGGTCAAATCACTGTGGTCTAAGATAGAAAAACACAACAAAAGCTGCTCAGCTGAATGATTTTTGGCACAATATGAAGAAAAAAAATAGATGCTGGCTTCTTTTTCAAATAAGTGCTGTGCTCTGCAGAGCAAAGATCAAGCCAAAGTTCATGTTATCAGCTCCCGTACCTCACCTGGGGCTCTGTTATTGATAGGTCTGTCATCCTCCCTAATATTGGAGGGGTAATAGCAGCCGATGATTAGGCCACTCTCAAGCTATTAACTACATTTCTTATCCCTTTTATAAGAGCTTCTTAGTCAGCTGGGAAACAAAGGCTGCCTTCAGCGAACAAGAGCCCAAATTGTGGGCCTGCATCCTGCAACCTGAAAGACACAACTGTTGCACTTATAGGAGCCTCCGAAGGCAGCGAGTGGGTGGATGTCAAAGGTTACCTCATGGTGTTATCTGAAATGAGCGGGCTCTGACTGCCTCTCGTGCTGACAGAAGCTCGCAGAGAAATTACAGAAAATTGCCTGTTTTGTCAACATTTTCTCGGGAGGTTTAGAAAAAAAAAGGACTCTAGTTTCAGAGAGTTAAAGGGGCTCAGTCAGCCTAGAAGTGACTGACAAACACTCTATTATTCATCTATGTAAAAAAGTGATATTTTATATCATTTCTTTGAGTGATTGTTAAGTGACTGGATAGTGACATTGACATGCAAGATAATCCCAGTAATATTTCCAGTTCTTGTTTGAAGGCAGACTTGCACATTTGTCAGCGTTGACAATAGATATTCAAAAAGCAGTGGTGATGAAGAGCCAGCTCCCAGTGCAAACCCAAAACACTGGGAGGGATCTGCACCCTCAGATCTTAGCACAGAGTGGATTGGAAATGGACTGTACTGTGGTGGAAAAAACAAGCACACAGTCTCCTTAACCAATCATTTCACCACGGGTAAAACTACAGATGTTACCAACAGGACTTCTGCCACACTGCAGCTAGAAAAATAGCTTTTCCTGCATGGCTCTTGTTTTAACCATATAGCAGATTTTTTTCTGTATAGGCTGTTACTGAGCTGGAAATGATTTGCAAGAATGAAATACCTAGTAAGCTTGGAAAAAAAAAGGCTTTGATAAACATTGTTTATGGATAGTGGTGGATGCACTGTGAAAGAGCCCAGTCTAATCCTCATTGTTTTCTCACAAAATGCAAGTCTTGGTCACTCTTGGCTCAGACCTGTTGTAAGGAGACTGCCCTGGGTAGTTTAACTCCTGTGGTTCACTGTTGGTATCACAGGGAAGAAAGGCGTGTTTAGCAGAGTAAAATTCTAGCTAGTCTCCCTTATCATAAGCCTGAAAAGGAGTCAAATTACAATTTATAGCTGATCCCTGACATTCTACTGAAACGGCCCTGTCATGTCTTCCAGCATTTATTCAGCACTCAGGGTAGTCGTTGGCATATGCAAATGAGTATCTATCATGTTGCAGTCATTGCCGGCTAGTACCCCAGTCCTGTGACAGAGGCTTGGAACTGCAATGCTTCCCCTCAGCCTTTTGCATTAAGCAGAGCAGATGTTAGAGGTGACTTTATGAGGCCCATGAAGGCTATTTACACCTTAGCTGAATTGATGTCTCTTAGCTACAACTCATAAAACAATCAATAACTTGTTGGATTTGTAGTGTCACTGCTGGTCAGTAGATGTTGTCATATTGCCAGAGAAAATGTTACAGAGCAGCTGAACTGAAAATACAATTTGGAACAAATACACATGAACTTCCTAAAGGACACTATCTGGGACCAAGTATGAATTTTATAATAAATGTGGCTTTGAAATATTCTACTGACATACTTTTTGAGAAAATACAATTTACTTTGGTGATAAGATGGCTTTAGCATTGCTGCTGCTGGTGACAGAAGGCTTACAGCAAAGGAAATAGATGCAAAAGCACAACAGAGAGATGATGTTGTTTAGAACAGGATCGCACTCTTGGAGTGCTCACCAGGCACTAGTGGCATTCAAGTAAGTCTGCAGAGTCAGTGCAATGTAAAATCTCTGGAAGTGCAGATAGTGTGGATGTAGGATGCCTGGGTGCCCTCAGACTTACAGAGGGGTGAGAACATATTTTGGCTGCTGGCAAGAAGGAGAACAGATGGTTTGGGAGAGCAAATTCTGCAGAGAAAGTGCAGCCCTTAGTCAAAGAAAAATGGTAAATAAAAATTAGGCAAACAAACTAAAAACTGTTATAATTGCATTACTCAGATCCAAGCTCTAGGGCTACTCTGTCCACTTCTCTTTCTTAAAATGATACAATACAAAGACCAATGAGTCCAGAGGCAGGCAACAAAAAGGGTTCCATTTTACTGTAAATAACTTGGTTTTGTTGAGAGAAGAGATGAAGAAGAGAGAATGTAGTAATAAGAAGTCAAAAACGTCCACAGAAAATCATGTTCTCACATTTATCCTTTCTCATAATGTAAGAACAAATGCAGCTGAGGACAGGAAAGGCTTTTCTCCTTGGTCATCCCATGGAATTCACGGGATGCTTAGCAGATTTTAAACAGTGAAAGAAATAAGATCTACAGTTTCTTTCACATCTTTAGCAATATTAAAAACTGTTACTTCTGGTATGATAAGCCCTAAGCAGTGTGTTTAGGAAGAAACTGGCACTGCAAAGGAAAATCAGATGAGACACATGGAGAGTCCGAGTGCCAGAATCATATGGAAGAGAAGGATTCACCTCGCCTTGCCTCTCCTCTCCAATTTGAATTTTTCTCTTCTGTTGTCTCTCATATGCTGCTATTTCAGACACAAAGAATGCCTGTGTACCCAGAAGCTTGTCTGATCCTATTGTATCAGCTGATATAATAAAAACTATAATCTTGCACTATGAGTCTTGGCTTTGCTTTCACTGTTCATCCAGAGAAGTGTGCTTTCTTCTCCTCCTCCTTACCACTCAATGAAAGTTTTTTCAGCCACCTCATCAGCAGGGTAGAAAGGGTTTTTTATACTCTTGGCATTTCTTCATGAATGCCAGCTGTGACTGTACAGCAATTAGTCACAAAAGGAAAGGGGACATTAGATGATAATGGAGGGCTATCTCCAGCAGCTAGGTTATAAACAGCCTAGTATTTATACAACCATATTAAATAAGACAAACTGCTCAGTCACATGATTACATGATCACAGTTCAGGTAATTACTATACATCAGCAGAACCAGCATGTCAAACTCTCTGCACTCAGTGCATCACAAATGCAACCCCAAATATATTACTTTAAATTTCTCCCATAAGAAAAAATGATTGCCTTTCACCTTGTGTTTGTGGTGTTACTGCTGGTTTTATTTCAGTACCTGGGGTATTAATGGGGGCACGGCCGTTGCTGTTGGACTGACTGAGACACCCATGGAGCACAGGGAGGTACAGGGCAGGCGAAGGGGCGGCAGACAGTGACCGTCATTGCCAGCCGTGCTTCTTGGCTGAGGCCTTCACACCAAGCCATGTCTGTTCTCTCTTGGCTTCTGCAGTGTGCTGGTTTTACTCTGCAGCATGTGGAGTGTATTTCTTCCATTTAAATACCATTAAGAGCTCAAAGAGCATTTACATCCTCATAATTTCAAAAACAGCTTCCATAGATAATGCTTCTCTCTTGTTGTCAGTTTTGCCAGGTAGACGTGTAGATGAACAGAAAAATTAAATAAAAAGTTGGGAGAAATTGTATAAATGTCTTTGCCTCCATTGGTTAGTCATTGTCTACACCTTGCAGGGACTTGTTATTCATTCATATTGAGCATATTGCTTTAAAAATGTATGGCTTTCAAATCTCTTCAAAACCAGGGAATTTGCTGGAAGAATATGGAAGTATGTTTAAGCACTGCATTCAAAGGGAACTGCTATTATGACCCACTTATAACAGTGGTGATGTGTATATGACAAGATGTCAAGAATATGCTCAGAAATGTGATACTCTGTACATGAAATCTCCTGGTTCATTTTATTTGGGGACTATGCGACTCACCTTGTGACCTCTGCAGTAACATTCTTGGCTCTTTCGGAGCACCAGATGTCAGTTCACTAGTTAACCATTTTGCTTCTCCATGTAGCAAGGAAGTTCTCAGCTACACAAAATGTTCTTTAGAACAAGAGAAAGTTTCAATAACCCGTGATCATTTAATCTTTTAATTTTGTTGGTACCAATGTTTTGCTCTGAGTCCATAGAAGCTGACATCAACTGTCAGAGATCTAGGTCTTGGATGCCACTGCTGCAGGGCTATATAAACATTGCCAGCAATGTTTGGTTATAAAACTATAAACCCAGATGTTTGGCTACCTCATGTACAATGAGTATTTAGTAAGCACTTCTCATTGCCTACTGTAATAAAGTTCAAATCACATAAAGTTTCTTGCATAACAGGATTAGTATGGCAATCCTTAAATTTTCTCCCTCGGGTAACCTGTATATTAATACTTTCTTTCACATTTGTTTGTTGCCTGACACGTTTGGGGTGCTGGGATAATGAATAATAAAAATAGCAGCTCTAATGGCAGTATAATATGCCATAGCCTATTAGTCTTTGTTCATCTTTGCAGAGGATGTTTTAGTTATTAAAATATATCTCACACCAAAGTCTGCAGTTTAAAAGACTGCAGAGTAAGACTTCTCACGCATCTGGGCTTCTACAGCTTGTCTCCAGAGTTGTTTCCATCACATCAAGGAGTTTGCGTATGCTTCTACAAAAGTGCTCTTCTGTTATTGTTTTACATTACGAAGTCTGGATGACACAAGAATAAACAAAACTGGTTTCTGATAGTGACCTCTTTTGGGTGTGATAAGTTCATGTAATTATTTTTAGTCACTTGAGTAGTTATGTTGGATTAAAAGGAAGGGCTGGGAAAAAAAAAAAAAAAAAGGAATGATAAAACATAGAGTCTGTCTAGGCTTCAAAACCCTGACCAGAGACCACAGGCAAAGGATCCAGCATAAACGTGATTTTTCCTTGGTTTGCTTCTGGCTTCAAAAAGAGACAGGATGGGCACTTGGCATTTTGGGGAAGAGCAGGAGACAAATGTCCTGTGGTGCTCCTCTCACCACTCAGCCACTGAAGATCACTTTTTTCCAAACAGGTTACACTATCCTTTCTACAGTGGGTTTTTCATGTTTTTCAAGTGTCTAAAGGATCCTTTCCCCTAGAATGGCTGGACAAAGAGGGCTTGCACACCCTCATATGAGACAGGAGTGTTTTTACAGTGCTGTACCTTCATCGCTCCACCAAGAGCATGGGTTTCCCTGCATGCTTTCAGCGCTGTTAACTTCAGTGGCTAATGGAGGATGTGGTAACAAATCCTCATAATCTTCAAACACAAGAAGTATGTGTAATGCATCCACAGCTGCCTCATGTTTCCCACAACAGTTGAGAGATGGGAAAGTAGTTAGACTATTACTCATTTTGTAATGGCCACTGATTTATTCCTGAAGTGGATTTTGCTTCCAGCACTTCTCTAAGTGCATCTCATTGCCTCCCTGGTTCCTCTGGGCATATTGAGAGACCTACTGACTGATACTTCCCAGCTTTGCTCCTGTCTCATATCCTGCTCACATTTTCTATCCTGAGAAAGGCAGCAACAGTATCTGCAGCAGGAATAGCCATGAAGTCCAACACTAGAAGACCCATCAAAGATTGCTCTATTTTCTCCTGCATATACTATGCAGGAACGTTGTGATCATTGCAGACTTGTACAAATGTTAGAATTCTTATTAGCAGCCAAAATAATTCAGCTTGCTTGCATCAACCCCTGCCACACCCCCAGGAAGATCCAGAAATCTTAGCTTAGAATCATCAGCAAAGAGGTAGATGAATTAAGCATTGATGGTCTGTGGCAAAGTAATTGTTAATATCCCAGAGCTACCACAGTCTGACAGAGAAATGCCAGCCAAGCTTGTTAGTAGTGTGAAATAGAAAACTGTTCACCTCTGTCTCTTTTCCCAAATGCAGTGATAGTTAGACTACTACTCCTTAGCTAACCCCGGTGCTAGGAGCAATTCGTGTCAGGATAAAAGGGTTGGAAGTAACACTGCAGCTTTTGGGTAGCCCCTGAGAGGTACCCAAGTTGGAATTACCCAATTCTATTGCAACCTTAATTTAGGTCTATTTGTTTTATACATGTTTTTTGAAGAGGGTTATTTCTAACCCGGGTCACTCCAAAGATTCAGTTCACAGTGCAGTCTTACAGACAATTTTATTGGAACAAGTGAGGATGCAGCAAGGATGGACCATGAGTGAGAGAGTATGTGAGAAACCTTTCAAGAAAACTGTGGCAGGGAAGCTGCCATGTGCAGGTTTATTCTCAGAAGCTAGTATTTTGACACCACTGTTGTGTGAATGTTTTAGACTCCTGTGACATGCATGACAAGTGTGAGTATGTCCCTGATGTTTGCACTGCTGTGCAGAAGGACCACTATACAAGCAAATGTCTATATAAGAAAATACGCAGCAGAGCAAAGTAAACACAGGTAGCAGTGTTGCTGGCCAGGTGAATCCTGTGTCTTGGTCACCGATTTATAAAGATTGTAGGGGGCCATGGTAATCAATGGCTCCAACCTCCTACAGAACATAAGACATGGGACTTCCTGAAAGTCATGACAGTAGAACTAAAGAGTTAATTTTAGTAAGAACACACAATCTCAATAGAAAGAAAGTGCTGTTAGGGAAAGTCCACTACAACTCTCAATAAGTTACTTAGTTTTCCTCACAATAAAAGGAAAAAAAACCACCTCTGAAAACCACGACTGACTTAATTTTAGCCTGAATTTACACAGTTTCAACTCCTTTAGTCTCAAAATTTTTCTCTATAAATTTAACTTTGCTGGCACTGATTCTAAGTCTACCTTTCAACCATTGTCAAAATAATGGTGAAATTGAAGACTGGTTTAACTGGCTTACAAACCCTTGGACTACATCATATACTGTTTCTAAATAAAAATTAATTTTCTTCCAGACAACCAAATGTTCAAAGGCTTCTTGAAAGAATTAGCATTGAAAGTTCAAGTTAATCTTTACTTATTTCTTCTTGAATGCTTGGATGCAAATTATTTGAATTTGCTGATTTAAAAATATCTGACTTCAATTATTGCTCTTTAGTAACCTTCAAACTCACTCTGATGAAATTTGTTTCATCATCTTCCATCAATATAACCTTTTTTGGTGAATTTTTCTCACATTTGGGATAGAAATATATGCTGAACACTGCCTTTTCTGCCTTATCAGACAGTTTACCATTTCCATTGGAAACAGTAAAATCTTTAGACCTCTTCGTAGTCCTGCTACATATACCCCCTCCATCATCGTCCCAGTTAGACAAATTCTGAACAGGGAAGGGCAAACCATTATCTTTTGAAACCACAGTTCAGAATTCAGCATTCTACCAGTTGGTAATATTCAGTAACGCGTTTTGTTTGTATAATTCTCTTTCCTTCTCTCCCTTAGTTTATGGTCTCTATTTGGAATATTCGTAACCTTAAATGAATCTGATTTCTACCTTCTGCTTAGTGAATTGGGCAGTGCTGCCTTCAGATTTTTTCATGTACAGCAAAATTTTTATGTAGAAATAATGTAAACATGACTGATGTTTACTGGCACCCCATAATTATGATGTATGATTTTATCAAGAGAACAATATTCTTTAATGCAACATCAGAGAGTCTAGTAGTAGTCTCAATAAACACAAAGTCATGCACATAGTAAAGTCATGACACTCTCTCGAAGACTGGACTTCCCTTCTTTAACTTCTCAGCAATGGTAGTTCAGATTTACCTGCTACAGAGCACTGGGGCGTTTCTCTGCAAATATATATATATATTTTTTTAATAGAACCTTTAATGTGCTCTAAAAAGCCTTTCTAACTTGAGTTTTCTCTCAGTGTTATTAATTTTTTTATTACAGATCTTGTTATTTTCAGAGTTCCCAAAGGACCTATTAACAGCAGACTTTTATGGAAAAGAAGCATGGTTAAACTGGTGAAAATAACTGTGCACAAGTCATAAGTAAGTAATATAAGCTGCAGCAAGGATACTGTGTGTTGTTTTAATTTCCAAAATAGCAACAGTTCAGACATTTAATTGCATTTTTTATGACTTTTTTTCATAGCTGCCTAGTGTAAAATATGTTGCCAGTAATATATAACTGCTAACAACTTTTAAGTTTCTTAAGCTGGCATTAGATTTCTTATCCTATTGGAAAGGAAGGTCACTTAATGTACTCTTCATGCTTATGAGGAAAAAAACATGGATGGTGGATGTATATCTCTGGTTTTATGTTCTTATAACGTCAGTATTACCTGAAATCTTTTCTGCAGTAAGAAAGATACAGGTCAGTGAATTATTTATGTCTTCTCACAGTCTTAGTTGTGTAAAGGGAGCTTTTCCACCAAAAGGATTTTATGAGGAGCCAGCTTAGCTTAATTTTGTAATAACTGATTCCTAGTGCCATGGACATGCAGATGCTCCAGTCCCTGCCCCCACCCCCTATTATTGTGCAGGAATGGTGCCTACAGTGTCTGGCTAGGCTGGCAACCTTGTTCCCCTTGGAGATTTTGAGGCCCCACCAGCAGACATGAGCTTCTGCTCACGGAAAAGCTGTGTTCATCGTTCCAGAGCAGCACCTCTCCACATTTCTAACCACCTTGAGATAAGCAGTCAGGAGACTGCAGAGCAAGTCTGATGGAGCAGGGCAGGACATGGCTTTTCCCCTAGACATGGCAGTAGAAGTTTAGCAGCTGAAAAACGTCTCCTTATTTTTCTCTCTTTCCCTGTTTTTGGCTTCACCCCCAGTAACATTGGTAGGAGAGACTTTCCTGTGCTCTGGACATTCAGCTGGTACCAGTTCCCCATTCTATGAACTCACTGGTAAAGGCCCTTTGGGGTTGGAACTCCCTTTGAGATTTAGCTTTATATCAACCCACAGTAACATCTAAGATCCTGCTTGTTATGGAGGACCAGGAGGATCAGAGCCAGGTGCTTGCCCTAAAGCTTCAGCTCAAGCATCATATTGATCTATTTGATCTGAAATTAAATAAAGGGGGGGGGGGGCTGCACAGTCAGAGAGAGGGAAGGAAGCAGGATAAGTGGGATAAGGCTTCTTTAACAGGTTGCTGGTTATCCAACTGCATACCAACATTCAGCAGGAATGAACTTTGCTATCATCATTTGAAAACCCAGCAGGTGTGTACAGTTCATGGAACATTTGAGAGACAAGAACAGCCCCAGAACTGAGTTTGTTTTCTCCATGCACATAGGTAGTAGCTCTGAGTTTGCCCAATAGTTTGGTGAATTTGACAGGCATGGGATCAGCAGTTTTTACATCTGGCTCATAATTAATATAAACAGGATGACAGGAAATCATTTACCTGTACTGTAAAAAAGTAGATACAAGATGATGCCCTAACAGGCAGACTTGTAGGTACCCGGAAAGATAGCAGGAATTCGCTTGTTGTTTGAATTAGTTGCAACTTGATTTAGTATTTAAAAATTCTTACTAAAGGTCTAATCATTTTCTACTCCAATACTGCAACCTGCTTTTCTAGACTTCCTTTCCTTGCCCCCCTGCCCAAGCTGCAAAGATAATTTTCACCTGAGCTCTCTATTCATCCTTCCATTGGCTCTCTTCACTGCCTCAGATGTGTGCTACTTGACTTCTCTCCATGGTCCATCACAGTTTATAGCATCTTACTGCCATACCCCACTTGCTATTAGGGCTGGGAAGCTACCTCCAGTCAGTCAGTTTTGCCAGTCACTGTCCACCTTCTCCCATTGTCAAATAAGCTTTCAAATAAACCTGTCTTCTCCTATGCTGCTCCTGTCTCTATCCTACTGTGCCTACCAGCTTTTATTGTGTAGGGATACAGACTGTAACAGTGCTTAGCTTGGTCCTTAATATTGACCTATACAAATATTAATACCCATAATAGCTTATAAGGATGGGAAACCGAGGTAGACAGACTAAGGCACCATTCTGCTATGTCTATAGATCTATTATGTCCACCTCTATCTATTTGCTGGGCCATGCCAGAAAGAGGACCCTGGCATCCAGCCCAGATGATGTCAACTGCCTCATGTCTATGTTGTTCATGGCTGGCATCCTTTGGGGAAGAGCATGTCCATCCATACTGTGGAGAAGTTCGTCATGTCTCCTCTGGATGCCCTATAGACCCAAACCACCTAATTGTAATTTCTATAGTAGTGAAAGGTGCGGGGGGCAAGATAATTTTTAAAACATTGTGTAAAGGATGAATGTTCTGTGCCTTGTGGCACAGCAAGAAGGTGGATGGAAGCTTTTGGGGATAGTGTTAGAAGCCTGTCCTGGACAGAGGCAGGGAAATTTGCCTCTTCTCATGCATAATTGCTGCCTGGAGTATCCCTTGTGTGAATGACTCAGCCAGCTCTGTTTGGGTTGCTCCAAGGATGGAATTACCTGGCTAACTAGAAAGGAACCTAAGCATGAAGTATCATGACTGAAGTATGGATTATGTAGACACCAGGGTCTACAATAAATAGGGAGCAAGTCAGACTGGTAGGCTAGCCACAGGGAGCACTAAATCTCATATCTAGAAACAATCTGACCATTGAATTTAAATAAATTCTTTCCTTCTCTGCTTCACATCTTCAGTTTTAATGCCATTAAAGAGATACACAAATTCTCTAAACTCATAGCAAAATATTAACATCAGCTACCTATACATCTCGCCACTCTATCTTCCTCTTTGTCTTCCATCCACTGACTCCTTTCTAAATCACTGGCAATATGCTAGGGAGTCATTGTATTTATTAGGATCCAGTAATGCATTACACATTCCTCCATGTGATGCACTTCTAATTATTCCCTTGGGGATTATTCAAGCAATACTGACTTTGGGAATATACATTACAACTGTTCGGGTTAATGGCCCAGTGATTCATTAGACAAGACATTCTTGGAAAGTAATTGATTGCATTAATTGTTTCACTGAACAGTGTGAACCACAGCTGCTACGTGGCCTTCCCAGCACCAGCCCAGAGCTTCTGCAGTGGCTGCATCAACTGGGCAAGTTGTTGCCAGCTGTCATCCTGTAGGTGCATTAGATCTTCTTGTTTTCCTTTGCCCAAGGCTGTTCTCTGCTGCCATTGTCACTCTTTGACTCTGTTTCTAATTCCTTCAGGAGATCTGTGATACCATCTCAGACTAGAATAGTTGCTGGGGTGTGGGGAGGGACATTTAGCTGGAAGCGCTGAAGACTTCCTGCTCTTTGGCACTGACCAGTATTAGGTTACTAGATAGTCTTATTCAGTAAGGTTGAAAAAAAGGGCATTTTGCAAAACTTTATTACGCTCAAAACAGCAAATGACTTGGTGAAAGTCATATCGCTCAGAGTGAAAGCAGCTATGATTTAGAGGGCTCTCACAATTGCAGTGGAGATGAAGACTAAATGGCCTGCAACAGTGAGAGATAAAGGAGAATGGCAGGAACTGGTATGACCATCTCTTATGTCATGTATTCCATTTTTCACGTGGTAATGTTCCCCTTGTTTTTGCTGCAATGACCTAAGACAGACAAACAATAACAATACAGCTCCTATTATACCTGAGATTTAAACCAGCATGTTGACCCATGCAAGCTCTTAGTTTTCCTACCCTTCCCTGCATCCACTATGCTGTGCAGCTTGAGGTGAGACGCCTGCCTTCTGGAGTTTGGCTTTCGGGTTAACACTAGTAAAGGCAATGGAGCAGAAATGTCAAGCCTGGATGGGTTTCTGCAGGATCTTCCAATATGTGGTTCTAGTTGTCTCTGATCAGAGATTTATAAGCACCCCCTTCCTAGTCTGTCAGCACAAAAGCTGACATTTGCATTGAGTGGCATCAAGGCTCTAATTCCCCTCATCCAAATAGCTTTGTGCAGGCACTCTCTGTGTCCTGTGTAGCTCTGAGGGCCCATTCTAACGGGTCAGAGAAATTTGCTAGGGCAGAACTGATGCTGAAGTATGTGCATGACACTGTATGGAAAGATCTGCTTTAGTGACGTGTGGAATTGCTGCATCCAGGTGACAAAAGGAAGGCTTCTGTTTGGGATTAGTTCACCATAGAAAACCTTGTCCCAGGATGAAGAGTAAGAACTCCCCCACTTAGGGAGCAAAAACTGGTGCTTTGTTCTATGTTGCTCTGAGCATGCAGATGGCATGGCCTGCGCAGGGAATAGCTGTGCCTACAAGTAACCTTTCCAAGATGGCATCCCATGACATGGCACTCCTGTGTGTAACATCCCTGAAATGTAAAGGTCATCTACCACACAAAAAGAGAGGCTGTCACAGAGAGGCAGAGAGATACTACGGAAGACCAATGCAGCCAGCACCATGCTCTATTTGCAAGGGGAAAATGTGTGCCAACGAAATAAATATTTATTGAAGTAAAAGCAATGCAAGCCATGGCTGCAAAACTCTATGTCAATTATGCATCTCTGCTTATTAAACCACCAATATGGTGATGGTGATTATGATCCTTGCAGCATCTGGCCTTACAAAACATAGAATGTATATCAGGCAACCTAATTTCTGAGTATTTTAGGGTCAGACCAGAGAAGTTTGGCAACTTGTAAGACAAATGTAGCCCAGGAGGCTATAAATTAAGGTTACAAATTGTAGGAGACTTGGTGATAAGGAATACGCAGTTGAAAGTGTCATAGACAGTAACCTTTTGTAATTATAGTTTGCTTAAATACTCCCTTGGAGACTTCATCATTATAATTTACTCTTCCTCAGAACGTTATCTTTGTGAGGACTCATGGTGATTGATTACTCGGCGAGTATCTGAGCAGTCAAATGGGGAACATTTGGGTAACTTCTAACAGAGAGGGAAGCAAAATCCCTAAATCCTGCAAATTCCTGACAGGACAGTCCTCTAGATATTGTGCACCTGATCCAACTTCTTTACCTGGCATATAAATAGTGTTGCTGTATCTATTTACGAAACCTGGACACCTTATAGAGAACATTGCCCACATATTTGAACACATATAAGGAAAGCACTCTATTAAAAAAAAAAACAACCCAAACTCAAGGACACTTTGGAATTTAAAGCTGCAAATTCTGAAGTGCCTCATTATAGACTAGTATTTTCATGAAAAGACATATGAAACTGCATCTTGCTAATGGAAGAGAAATAAAGGCTACTGGTCAGAGCAGTTGCCTGGAAGACAGGCACTAATGATCACTGGGGT
>JAVJGG010000053.1:20246941-20269837 GCA_035590195.1 Aviceda cuculoides | reverse complement strand
AGTAAATAAAGATTGTATGTGAACAGGGGATTGATCCTGAACTATGTTTCTGGAGTTTCAAATTATATTGTCAGAAGGATGCCTGTTTTGGCTGTTCATGGGAATAACCATCTTGGGAAAGTTTTCTTTACAAAAAAATGCAAAGACCCATGACCCAGTACTCATCCTTGCAAAATGGATGTAGTTCTCATTCTGCATCTAATTTCTTTGTTTAAAGCCCAGAAGGGACTTGGCCTTTTCAGCACTGATTTTTGGAGTGGATTAGGACTGGCAGATATGATATGTCCCCATGGGTGATGAGGCTGTGGCTGTACAGACCACTTTTCCACATTTCACCCTGCTGCAATTACATTTTCTGACTAGTTTGCTGAGTGTCCAACTTAATATCAAGCATATATATATATATGTAGGTTTTATGTCTTATATCCTCTCGTATGGCATTTGTATTAAAGAAGGCATTGACTAACCTGTTTTCTTATCAGCATATTAATGAATTACCTCGGTGAAATCTCTAGCACTATATTCGGGCATCCATATTTGTTTTGGGAAGAAACCCAATGCCTTCAAATGTGGCGCAGAAACTTTTACCAAAAACCACACAAAGAATCCCAATGCAGTATAAAATCTCAGATGTTGTTTATCCAGCAGGCATGTATGATAAATGCATCTTAAAAGAAAGATTTAAATACCATATCCTTTTTGCTATTTCAGTCAGGACTTGGGGTTAGGATTTTCCATATTTTTCCTGGTGACATCACAGGCACCTAAACCAGGTTTTGAAATCTTATTTTAGAAGAATACATGAGATCATCAATCTAATATGGGAAATATAGGACCCCGAGGTCAGTATTTGACAAGTCAGTGAGGAGAAGCTCTTTTATAAAATACAAATTCATGTTTAACCCCTAACCCTACACACAGTCTCCAATAATAACTTTCAGTCTGAAACAGTTCTGTCCCATAGCAATCCTACAGCCTCCAAAAATCACACTCATCTTTTATATTCACCAAAGGCAAAGATTCTTTGTTGAAGGTATTACTAAACACAACTACATCAGCTGTGCTGTGGCTGAGAGCTGTGCCACAGATGGAGCACGGTGCGTGCGTGCTTGCAGGAGGTACCCACAGCTGCCTCTGGGGGAGGATGCTGCTGACTCCCCTTTACCCAGGGGGAAAAATGACAGGGGATGGAAAGTGTCAATACAGGCTACATTTATGCCAGTATTTAAACACTTCAGGGGCTGGAATTCATTCCTACCTACTGTTGAACTGTGGTCCTTGGGACAGTGCTGGCTTAGGCCAGCTAACATTCTCCCTTCAATTCCCAGGCATGGTTTGGAAGATAATGCAATTAGGGAACCATTCCCACTATGCATTTGCCATGTGGCCAATGTTTCCGCAGACTGAGATGAATGGTACAGACACTGGTGGCTCTGTGCAAGCTGTCCTCGGTGCCATTGTCACTGGTGTTTTATTGATGCACGTGTGGTCTCCCTGTCCGAGATGGATCCTCCTGCCTAGCATGGCTATTCCAATCCAAATGGGCCCTTGCTTGGTTTCATACCTAGCACCACTGAGAAGCCCTTGATCAACCAATCTTCTCAGTGGGAAGACACTACTGCCGGTCTGGCACAGTGGACTGAACTTGTACGGTGGTGCTAAGTCACTTCACCTCTTGACCTGTTCCTCACAGCCTGCCCACAATAGAAATGGGGAACCTAAACAAACAGAGCAAACCAGAGTTACAGGATGTGTTTTGGGTCTTTCCAGGAGGAGCCCTGTAGAGAAAATTCCTAAATTAATCTTCTGAATGCCCTCACTTGATCTGGGATTACACAGATGAAGCTCATTTTGGCATCTTACCTAGAAACTCCATTTGTAGATGCCAAGTACAGCTCAGAAGAAATAAAGGATACCTTGTGTGATAGCGACAAGGCTTTCTATATAGAAAGTATCACCTTTACAAACTAGATCCATAGCACAAACCCATCCAGTATGCACTGTACTGGACATTTTATGTAATCTGCAGATCCACATGCCTATTTGCTGCTTTTTCTGGCAGAACTTAGCACTGTACCCAATGAAGGTGGAAGGCATGCATCACCTCGCTTGCATGCTGGGTAGCAGCTGCAGGTGTGCAGTAATGATAGCTGGTGATCGTGCTTCCACTGCTGCTCAGTACCTCCAGAACCAGCATCTCGGTAAGGTACCTTCTTTTTCAATGACAATACTAGCTTTGCCAGGGTTTAAGAGGCATAACTGAATCCAATCTAATCTCTGTAAAAGTCTGGGAACAAACTGTACTGACACCTCTATCTTCTAAGGACTTGGAATACAGGGTAGAGGTTGCAGGGTTTTTCCTCATAGAAACATTTAAATTGAGAGAATTCAGCCAGTGCTGAAAAGGGACAAAAGAAACCAGTGTATTAGATTTAGCTATTATCTAGTAATCCCATTCTGTATACTTTCTGCTGATTTTTTCTGGCATAGTTTGTAACTCCCAGAATCATCTCTGGGCAGTGAGATAAACTATGAATTCATGCTCAGAAATCCCCCCTTGACCTATGAGCGGACTTTCTGAGGAGCCAAAAAATAGCAGAGGTAGAGCAGAGTTAGTGATCATGGTGCTTCTGGTCATGCCAGCTTCAGGTGAGACTGGTCTTATCTGTCATCAGCCAGCTGAAACCAACAGGGACAACTTACCAGCAGTAAGATCCACAGTTGGCTCCCCAGTGTGCATGCAGCTGCTGCCTCTGTATTTTATCCACAAAAAATACCCCAAACATGCTCTAGCAGAGCATGTTCAAGCCTGCCACAGCCTTTCCAATAGCTGACTGACAGCATAGCAGGGCAAAGGTTTGTACAACTGCAGCCTGCTGTTCTGCAGGAGCCAAAGCAGAGATCCATGCTAATGTAATTTGTCCTCCCATAGCTTTCAAGATAAGAAGGGAAATGTGGTATTGATTTACCTAGTAAAAGTGACACCCTCCAACATGCGGAATCCATCCCTGCTTGTCACTCAGTGCTGCTCTGCCTTTTTGGACAAGGCTGCTTGTATGTGTGAAGTTATTAAGCAGAAACATATTGCCCAGCCTGACTATCAGAGCCAGCTTCAGAAAGGGCAAGTATCATACCAATTCAAAGAGCATGTGAAAGACCAAATAGCACTTAGCAGTAAGCTGCAAATCAGGCTAAAGGAATGTATACAGACACCTGAATCTAAAGAGACATATTTCTATTTCTGGACATAAATCCCAGGAGATGGTTTAATTAATAATTAATTCAAGTTGCTTCTAATCTATATTTTTTTTATCCAACAAACCCAAGGAATGATACACTTATGAGCTTATAGTATGGAGGAAAACCTTAGAGAAGAAAAAGCCTAGGAAATCTAACCACACAGAGAAGGGGTCACTGTCTCTTGCTTTATAAATGTCACAGTTTTCAGGTGTATCTAGTAAATAATTAAGGCTGATAACAGTCAGCTGGTTAGTAGTTCCGCCCAGGGCCTGGGGACTCCTAGTAATTAAGGCTTGAGCAGCATGGAATGGATATTTGCCCTTCATTGATATTAAAAAGGTGAGAGCTGGAACTATGTCTGGGATTAATGTTAAATTTGGTTGTCTGTATGGCAAGGTCACTCAGTGTTCTACTTATCCTTCTTCTTTCTGTCTCCATCAAACTGTTTAATGAAGAGGTACCAAGGAGCAATGCCTGTCTGTGAACTTACTGGGAAGCAAAGCAAGGAGGCTGCAGCCAGCTCAGACTGAATAGCCACAATAGGCTCTGTGGGAAGTACCTGAAGGTAGGAGTTAGTAAGCTCTATACCAACAACATGGAAAGTAATAAATAAGGGCGATTAGCTAGGTAACTTACAGGCCTGTGAGCCTGGCAACAGTCACAGGAATGATCTGCATCAGCTGATATGAGATTGAGTCGGTAAGAAGGCAAAAGTTGTCATTAATGCTGATCACCTGGGTTATGAAAAACATTTGTCAACTATCTGAGTTTTGTTTTTTATTATGAGAAAACATGGAAATCCATAATTGAGGATTGATGCGAAATGGGGATTTATCCTGGGGAAGGCTGGTCTATATATTTCCCCTAAGCATTTGCTAGTGACTGTGGCTGGGCAGGGGACAAGAGAGCAGAAGGAGCCTTGACCACTCTGGCACAGCCATAGTAGTCTGCCTGGGTAGAGAAACGATGTGGGCAGAACAGACTCTGGTATGTCATCTGGTTTGGTACCATCTGCCATTTTGTTCAGGACAGCAGAATGTCATAAGTGTGCACAACATTGCAGATATTAAACATGGAATCTGAAGTGGAAATGGCAAGGTTTTATTTTCCTTGTGTTTGGCATTGTAGCTGAGGCTGGACACCTTATTCTGGTGTCTTAGTTCAAAGAGTGGATATGTGAAAGAGCAACAGGGAAAATCAACGGAGAAAATCAGTGAGGTATGGAAGTATTCTGGAAAGTATGTCTTGACATTCACACACCAGTGCAATCCTCTTGGTGACTTACCTGCCCAGAAGGTTTGCCTCTTGCTTGGCAGACCCTTGGGTGCACAGCCTTAGGGCCAGTTCCTCCTTCTGCAGAGCTCTGCAGCAGCAGAGTCCCACTGCAAGGCGTGCTCTTTTGCCAACAGAGAGGATTTCCCTGATGTTTTGCAATTAAACATAGTATTGGTAAGACACTTAAGATGGGACTTGTTCAGGTATTCTCCATCTTTCTTTGCCTCTTGCAGCTGCCATCTGCTGTCATCATAGTCATCTCAACCATGCAAAGCAAGTGCTTGTGGCACCTCTGACACTGAATAAATAGTGATTTCATCAGTAAATAACCTTATTAAAAAAAGAAATAATTTTAGTCTTTCTAGTTTGTGTTCAGTAGACCTCCTGTTTCAAATGATTTTTCAGCTAGGAAAGTAATGATATAAGTAATTAATTACAGAATGTGGTCATTACAACTGCAGTGAGAAGAACTGTTTGAAATCCTTTTCTTTGTAAAGTGATTTTCTAGGATAGTTAACAACAGTGCTACTTGCAAAGGCCTTGCTTGCATGAATGTGTCTCTAGTGAAAAAGAAAGGGACACAGAGAAAATATTATTGTGAGCAAGTTTATTCCTAAAGTGAATGTTTTTCACACTTCTTGGGAGACCCAAGAATCTTAGATAAGCAACAGCTTAAACGTTCCTGCACACAACTTACTCTAATAGCAAAAGTTTCCTTTGCAGGGGCAAATAATGTGAGCGCCAGAGCAAGATGCAGAGAGTTCTCTCAGGTTACCTCTGCTGTGTGATCTAGCATAGCAGAACGAGCAATGCAAACAATAAATAATGACAGAATCCAAAAACATGGAAGCCCTTTTCCTGTAGCAATATATATCTTTTAGTGAAACACTCTGATCTCACTGAAGTAATGCACCATTATGCCCCTGAGGCCACTCCTCTGATTCCACATTTTATGGACTAGCTCTTTATTCCTAAATTCAGCAGACGCATGGCTTATAGCTGGTCCCAGCATGGAATGCATCACGAGCAGCTTGTCTATTACAAGTGACCTGCAAAAGAGAAGAAATAGTATTTGTATCCTCTGTAGCATTTTTAAGGCTGAAGAAGAAGACTTGGAAAATTTCTTTTTTCTGGATCCTGCATATTGCTCAACATTAAGTATCTGGAATATAAAAAAAACCCTGAAGATTCATCATTCATGTATTTTTCTGTTGGAGGGGTGGAAACAGAGGATAAGTAGTAGAAGTCCTTTGGAAGGACTCTGCTTGAACAGTAAGACAACTAGAAATATCTACGACTGCTCTCTGGGATTTTGGCTGAATAACCCTTCTCACGTGGAATTTTAAAGGCTTTACTAACAGTATGATTTTTTAAAGAATCTGTTTAAACTGCTGTGGAAAGTTTTATAGGTTGGTTTTGTTTTTTTTTTTTTCAAGATTTCTGTTCAAACAATCCTTAGTCTTTTCCTTTTTAGTAAGAGATTATTGTATGGCTTGTTGTTATAGCATAGTATATGTTAAGTAACCACAGAAGCCTTCTTATGTCCTTAAAAATGGTCTATTGTACATCTCTCCTTCCAGATTACAGACTCTTCTATCTAGCAATTACTTTTGGGGTGCAGTGGTGGGCTGTGTGCCAAGTTTAAATTGGAGTAATAGAAGTGACACACAGCCTATAATTTCAGTTAACATCTATCCAAATTCCTGAGCGAATGCCGGACAAATCTTGTGTGTGTGTGTGTTCACCTATATATGTATATATATACACATATATATACATATATATGCATCAAATCACTGCAGAAATGTTTTGGAGTACGTGGTCCGCATGATGGTTAGAAACACAAGCATTCTAGACCAATGGAAGGTAAAGACTCCAGCTGCCCAAGAGCTGGGGCTTTGCCTGTCTTGATGGACAAGTGCCCATCTCTTATGGAAATGAATAAAAGTTAGTTCCTGGTCACTTTTGGGTTGTGCTTCTGATTTTGAGTTGGCCATGTGCAGCAAAGCCAGCCTCCTGTATGAGAGGTCATATTGGTTTTTGCCAGGTAATACTGGACTGGCCACCACCAGAAGCATAATAAACTCCAGGAAGACCTAAGCAGCATTACTTCAGGATCTTTGCACTTCCAGTATTTTCATGTTGTTCCAATCCCAGAATTCTGCAGCTTAGTCATAACAATATAGGTTGCTTTAATTGCTTTCTACAAATTTTCTTCATCACACCCTTGCCCATTTTGTTCCCAGAGCTTATTTACAGCTCTGCTTTCTCGGTGGTTTTGGACAAGTATTTCAAACAAACATTCTGGACCTGCTCAAAGCAGACACTGACCTGCGAGAGGGATGCTGAATGAATGAGGATCAATATATGCATATACCCTAGTTATGACACAGTATGCAGGTGGTGTTTGTCTCAGTCGTGGCATCACAGGGGGACTCTGATTTCCACTCTAGACTGACTGTTTTGTAACAAGACACCAAAGCATATGGCACAAAGCAGAGCTAATATTTTCTTTGTCTCCTGTTTGCCTTCTGCTGGCTCCAGCAGCCTTCTCTGGCCTACCCACAAAAGCCAACTTTGTACGTGAAGACACAGCAGTCCAGTGGTTTGCCTCTGTAATTCCTGCATGGAGATAAAAAAAAAAAGCAGAAACAGTGGGGAGCTGTGAATTAAGGAAGACACTATACTGTGGTATATTTACTGAATGAACATGTACATCCTAAAAAAGTGTGTTCAGATTTGATAGAGGACAGGCATAACAGAGAACTGGTATTTTTGATTCCTTCACAGGAAAGACTGGAGCTTTCTTCTGCAGTTAAGAAGTACCGATGATCTAATGAATATTTAAAGAACGGACTTGTACTTTTAAAAGCTAAGTTTCTTAACTCACATTTCCTTATGGAGAAGTCAAACCATTCTAAAAAGCTCTGTATTACCAGATCGCACAACTTGCTCAGAGTGCTACTTATGTCAAAGAGAGTTTGAAATTCTCTCTTTACTAGTGTTTTTTGCAGAATGTGTACTGCAATTTACAAAGCAATAATGTTTTAAGAAAGATAACATGATGGGGAAGGGAGAATGCGATGGAAGGATTTGCTCCCAAGTTATGGAAGAGTCTGATCTTGGTTACCTGAAACCCTATGGGCATCCAAACACAACAGGACTGCAGCAGGAAAAGGGAGGGAGAGCTTATTTCTTCCCTGGAATGGAATGACATGTCTCAAACTAACACTTGGCCAGGAAGCTTTATTATTGTTGGTGTGATTTCAGAGTTACAAGGAAAAAAGTCTGAGTGCTGATGGGGAGGACTTACGCTCTTGCTTGATGGTGCTTAGAATTTTAAAATAATCCCTTGAAAGAAGAGCACAACTGGAATCACAGTTGAATGTATTGATTCTTCTCCCTGAAAAGTCTACAGAGAGCCTTACTAAAGGGGGGAAAATCGTCTGTGTGGCCTTGAAACCTTATATAATGTTTCTGTGTTGGGCCAATAAAAAATATCCTAACCGTTATTTCGTCTGAGCTCAAGTCTTGAAGGAAACGTTGGGCTGAGTAGGAAAAAAGTTCTACGGTTACAACTCTTATAATTCTCAGAGCTTTCTCCCAAATACCCCCTACTTCCAAGCCCTGTCTCCAAACACTCAAACTGTGGAAGTGATAACCTGCAGACTTGGCAGTGTACATGACATTTTACTAAGGGAGCTTACACAAATATTATCTCAAGTGAAATGAGGGTTTAATTCTATTATCTGTGGCTTTTCTTTCCCTCGGGTCAAAAGTACAGAAAGTGGTCATGTTGTCTTTATAGCCCAAGAAACAAAAGACCTGTTTTTAAACCAAATAATTAGTCATCCAGAACTAATGTCCCACAGCACTAACCACTAAGGGGGCTTTAGAGTGATCTGAACCAGTTTGCAGTTCTCCAGACACATCATTTCAGAAGTGCTGGTAAGAATGCATTGCAGGGGATTCTCTTGAGATGGCTGACCCTATAGTCATGGAAACAAGGAGCAGGGACTCTGCAGGTGCTGTGAAGAAACCCTACAATAGCCTGTTTCTTGAAGAGTGCTGTTCCTTGTGTTACACTGAAAAATTCCATTCTCTGTCGCTTTGTCTTTACTTTGAGCAGGTTGCAGGTGTGTGGCTGTACATGGCACACTCTTGTGACAGCCAGCAGTCCACTGCAGAGAACAGAGGGCAGGTCTAGGGTGATGCTGGTAGAGCTCAAATGTGAATAGTGTGTGGTCTAGCATCCTACAAGGCATCTTAAATTCCATAGCTGTGACCAGAGCTGTTTGGAAGAAGAAACCTTCCACCCAGCACCCCAGAACCGGGATCAGCATAAATCTGCTCTTTGGCTGTGACTAGTCACTAGCTTTTAGCAGTTCTTGTGCAAAACAGAAGGAGTCCAGACTCAGTTCTCTGCCTTTTAAACTGTTCATTATGCAGATTTTGGAATTCCAAAATTTGCAAAAGACTGAAAAGCACCAAAGAAGATTTTTTAGCCATGGAGCTAGAACCTTAGTAACTCCAGTGCCTGAATCCTGTCTCCTCCACTTTTGCCGAGAATGTGGGCCCCAAGGAGCTCACAGTCTAGACAAAAGATGCATGAGAGTGCTGGAGCACTATATTTGGCTGTAGTGTTACTTCTCTCTAGGTAATGAGTACTGTAAGGAAGGATGACACAAGCTCTCTCAGACCAGGATTTTGGCAGTGGATCAGGTCAGAGGTTGTGCAAAAGAGCTTTTGGAACTGGCATGACCTGAAGAAATTAACTGAGAAGGATGCCTGTGTCAGTAATGCACACATCCATCAGTTTTGCCTTTGCTGTCAGGTGACACTGGGGAATAGAGCTGTGCAAGCCTTACTCCTAAACAGAACAAAAACCCTGAAAGGGTCGTAGCAGTCATGACATTGGCTCAGGGACTTACGGAGTTAATAACTTGCCACAATTCATGTTCCGAGCCAACTCTTTTAGCTAGTCATTAATTTACAAGCAGTGCTCACAGCGCTGATTATTATTGTTAGAATAATGACTCAAATCTAGCCAAAGCTTTCACAATGCTTTCATCTCAGTTATGCATTGCGAGGCTAAGAGCTGGATCTTGTTCACTACAGGTTCTCAAGGAGAAGGTGCTAAGTTAGTTCCAAATTGCTTACCATTTTCTCCTAGAAATCCCTATTTTCTCCTAGCACCTACTATGACTGCATATGATTGCCCAATAAATTTTACAACTACTTTATTGTACTGGTTTTGGCTGGGATAAAGTTACTTTTCTTCATAGTAGCTGCTATGGTGCTGTGTTTTGGATTTGTGACCCAAACAGCCTTGATAACACACTGATGTTTCGGTTATTGCTGAGCAGTGCTTACACAGCATCAAGGGCTGTTCTGCTTCTCACACTGACCCACCAGTGAGGAGGCTGGGGGGGCACAAGGAGTTGGGAGGGGACACAGCCGGGACAGCTGACCCCAACTGACCCAAGGGGTATCCCAGACCATATGACACTGTGCACAGCAATAAAGCTGGGGGAAGAAGGAGGAAGGGGAGACATTTGGAATTAATGGTGTTTGTCCTTCCAAGGAAACAGCACACATGATGGCGCCCTGCTTTCCTGGAGGTGGCTGAACACCTGCCTGCTGATGGGAAGTGGTGAATGAATTCCTTATTTTCCTTTGCTTGTGCATGCAGCTTTTGCTTTACCTATTAAACTGTCTTTATCTCAACCCATGAGTTTTCACACTTTTACCCTCCCAATTCTCTTCTCCTCCCCATCCCACTGCAGGGAAGTGAGTGGCTGTGTGGGGCTTAGCTGCCTACCAGGGTTAACCCACAACATTTATATGACACAGCAGTTGAGACTTTCAATTCACCTCATATAATTTGTTGGGCAAAAACTGCAGTCCTCTCTCAGGATTCAAAAGAGACTCTCTACTTTCTCCTACTCCCAAAGTCATCTCAGACCCCTCTTTCAGATTGTTTTTTCCTCAACACTGCATTGGGAGCTCTGAATGAATGCAAAAATGGTTATTTTAATGAAGAAGAAACTGAAAAATGTGTTTTGTTTGCAGCATGTGCTAGAATAATAAGATCCAATGATACTACTATGGTAGTTACAAGGGAAACAGTCCTTCACCCTAAAAGATACTATGCAGACTCTGTTTGTTCAGATGGCACACTGTCCTTTTGGTCTAAAGCTATTACTTAAATTTTCCACATAACAACTTCCCAAAGATGCCTTTGAAAATTTCTAAAGACAACATGTACTTAATACTTTAATATAAGCAGGTTTGATTCAATACAGATTGTTCAGAAGCACCAAATATCTGTGGATGTATCTTAGGTTGTATCTAAATCTGTACTTCCGTGCATAGTTTTGTGTCTGAAAGCAATCTCAAGCCACATGGTCTGTGAAACAGCACAGTGAGCTTAGTAGAAATATGAACCATGTGAACTGTGATGCCACTAAACCACAGATCTTCCTTTTGTCTGTTTTGATAGCCCTTGATCCTCCAAGGACGTGGAAGTATTTTTCAGTCCAGCAACTGAAAAATAAGGCCACTTTGGATTCTGGAAAGAAAAACATTCTGTTTAAATCCATCCCTCTATACTTTTGTTTTCAGACACTGTCTGTCAGTCTAGCCTTTGAAATTAGCACAAATACCCATGAGAAATATAATCCTGCTCAAGGCTCTGAATCAAATACATTGCAGCCGATAAATAGTTGCCCTTTGACTTCCAAATGATGTTTAATCTCTGAAGCAGGTACAGTAACCTTGGATAATCTGCTCATCAGTTTTCTAGGTTAAATAAATGGATATATTAGTTTCTTCTAGATTTCATTGTTCTATAATAGCAATGGGAACATAAGATCAGCACCACGAAAAAGAATGAAGAACTGTCTGCTACGCTTTGTGGAGTCTATTAATGAGCCTCAGAAAAAAGGATCTTTATCACCCATAAAGTGACTCTGTGCTGACCAGTGAGACAGTAGGCATTTCTGGGGTGAGGAAACTCTGCTATTGGAATGTTATGTCTGCCTCGATCAGATGTAACCGGCTAGCAGAGTTGTTGACTGTTAGACTGAAATAATACCTGCGTAGCCTAGGGCCACAGGAAACACTGAGGCCGGCACCTTTACTCTGCTTGAGGTGGAAATGGTATCACTGAGTTTCTCTTTTCAGGGTTTGCCCATTCATTGTCTGTACCCCAATATCCGTGACTTTGCACAGTAACTTGTTGGAGACTAATTTACTTGGAAGAGAGCACAGAAAAAGAACATGATCACTTCAGATGTTTAAAGAAGCAATATAAAGAAGATTAGTTAAAAGAAACTTTTACATAACATTGGGCATGCTCAACAAAAACTTGCTAGGAAATCAAAATAATGTCAGTATATTTAGATGAAAATACTTTTAAAATTCAGATTCAGCTCAAAATTGAATGAGTGGTTCACAGAACCCATTGCGCAGTGTAGAGAACTTGCACAGCTCATGATTTTAACGCTTGTAAGATTCTTCACTTTTTTCAAAGCAAATCAAGAAAAAAAATGAAGCTCGTCTAGTACAAAGTGTTCCCAACAAACCCTAAGGACACAGCAGCCTCAAACTCTGGGAGCCTCTGTGTTCATGAGATGGCGTCCTACTGAATTATCTTTTGGTAGGACATTGTTATACATTGTTTTGAATGCAAGGGACAATAGTCAGCTTGGCTTCCTTGTCACATAAATCATCAGAACAATTGAAGCATGTACTATTACCTGCCTCAAATCCATACTTATGTAGGTCACAGGAAATTCTGTAAAATTTGTTGTTTAATGCAATTTACAGATCATTTGGAGAGATGATTTATGGAATTATAAAGGTCTGACATTCGTTGACCACTGAATTACCCTTTAAATTATTCAATGCTTTGGAGATTATTTGCTGACCTGCTGTGACCTAACTTGAGTTGACTGTTGCAGCAGTGAAGAGCATTGCTTGCTGCTGCAGTGCAGGCAGGTCACGTGCAGATTTTAAACCCTGTTGGTAGTAAAACCAATTCATTAAGTCCAACCTGGTTTTGCAATGTAAAGCTATAAAAAAAGCATTAAAGTGAAGGTCATATCAGGTCAAGAGTCCCCAAATCCTATTCCAAAAAGAGAGCAAGCTGCCCATACCTCTACTTTATTGAGGCTGAAATCAGGTTAGGTCCCTGTTTGCCAAATATAGCAAGAAAAGCCAGGCATTTTTGAAAAGGTAGTAAAGGTACACTGTACTTCAATCAGTCAGAGCAGGCGGTAATCATCTTAACATGGCTATTAAGGAGGTTTTGTGAGAAAGAAAGCAGATCAGACATGCTTAGTGGCAGTAACAGTGGCACTAGCTCTATACTCCAAAAGCACTTGCTTGCTGCAGTAATAGGTAGTTATGGCCTTTTTTTTACTTTTGGTTGACAAGTAGATCTCTGAAGCCAAAGAAGAAAGCAGCAGAAACTTCCCATCTGGTTTTGTCAGTGCAGTACTCGGAGATTAAATAGTCCATGTCATATTTATAGAAAAAGAAAATTGACATTTTTGTTATGAATTGTGGACTACGTCAAAATGAAAGTACTTCCTTGGCACATCATGCTAAATAAATGAGGTTGATGGGGGGAATTGCATTTCAGAAAGCCACTGAAGTTGTTAGAAAATGAATAAACATTTAGAGAGATTCATGCAGGAGTTACTGATC
Source organism: Aviceda cuculoides (assembly GCA_035590195.1). Lineage (NCBI taxonomy): Eukaryota > Metazoa > Chordata > Aves > Accipitriformes > Accipitridae > Aviceda > Aviceda cuculoides. Next base: position 20,256,610 of record JAVJGG010000053.1, on the reverse strand, counting down.
CTGACAGAAGCTGTCCACACCTTACACACAACGGGGAGAAGTTAATTGGAGATTAATGCCTATGAAAAGATGGGAAGCTAAAGCAGGTCTAGGCATATGGATGGCAAAAGGCTATTGTGTAAGAAGCATTTTGATATTGGTGAAGAATCCACCACAGCTATACTAGTGACATTTACACATGTTGAAAGTTTGTCCAGAGTTAGACTTGCCCAGTTAGCATAAGGAGAAGAGGTATTTATTTTTAAAGTTTTGATGAGTACTTGTGAGAAACTATTAAGAAACCACGTTCCTTCCCAAATTCTAAACTGTGACCCAAAGCCTTTAATGCAAAAACCTAAAGGTCCCCTTTTTCTCATGGGATTTTACTGATGTAATTGTTAGGTTAGTTGTATGAGTTTCCTTGTAGCTCCCAAAGAAGGGCACTTCAAAGTGGGACAAACTGTCCTGTAAAGGTGTGTATGGTAAGCTGGCAAAGCTGCATGAAATGAATTGTGCCTCGCAACTTCCATAGAAAATGGAGTAATCTCTGCATTGCCCATGAGCATGCTATAAAAAAGTGGTTCATCTAAAGCTGAAGGGAAGAGTGCACAGAATAAATTCCTTCCTAGACAAGTTAAAAGAGCATGCTCTTTAGACTATCTCTCCCTACTCCACACTTTCCCTGTGTTTGAAACAGACTCTGCTGCTAAATATCTTGATCTGCATTATACTCACTCAGTTGCAAGTCCTCCAAAGACATAATCTACCAGTATTGGAATTTCACAAAAGCACGAGAAATACTCTTCCCTCCTTCCCATCCTTGCCGTGCACTATCTGCAGGGTACATTGCTAACACTGTGAAAAATAATAAGGACTAGGGAGTTCTTGATCTACACTGCTCAGAATGTTACATGTAAGACCAACCACAAAAGCAAAAGGACTGGAAGCGTTTGGGACAGAATGCTTTCTACTCACAGGACAGATAATGACAGGCAGCTACTGCAAGAGCTTCTCAAGTTGCTGTGCCAGCCCAGCCATGAGAGACAGAGCAGTCTCCTGGTTTGTGACAGATGCTGTCAGGGACCAGTTACCCAGGGAGGCAAGGCAGTGCACGGCATTAGACTGGATTAGCTCCTGAATTTCCGTTAGCTGCTTACGTGATGATACAGGGAAAGCGCTAGTTGCTTAACATGTCAGGTACAGACAAACACAGGTCTTGTAACATTTCCTATGAGAAGTCACCCTAATCAATAGATTTACCTTGAAAAAGGATGAGGTGTTAGAAAGCTTGATTTCCATACTAAAGCAGTTAAGATACTTTGGGGAGTCTGGATGCTTACTTTCGATTTAAAGTTCCTTGGGGCAAGAAGAGGATCTCACTACGCATGCATACAGCATTTAGCAAGAGGAGCCTGCCTGATCCTGCCCAATCTGTAACAGCTACTCAACAACATGTAGTTCTGTGTGGGTGTAAATGGGCTTTGACACTTGTGAGGACTGCACCTTGCTAAAAGCAAGCTTTTAAATCAGTTTATTCTGTGGTAGCCTATGTATTGAGGAAAACGATGAAATGCAAATTTCTGCAGTGCCAGACCAGTTCTGATGGAAGGAACAAGAACTAGTGACCTCACTGTATTGATTAAAGACACAAACCAACAACTTTTCTTCTAAACTTGTGGCTTCTACAGACCGTTAATCAGCTTGGGCTGGAGTCCCACATTTTGTCCTTATGCATTTTTTAAAGTGAATGGTCTTTCTTTAACTCTGAGATTTGTACAGTTAATAGCATGCTCTGTCCTTTGATACTCAGTGACTTCAAATACAGGTGCTCTGTTATGGACCACCAAAACCTGGGCTGAGGGCTATTTCCCTCTCTTTAATGATGCCTGATACTGTTACACAGTCTGAATTTGAAACACCTATGTTCTCTCAGTGTTCCACACTGGATTTGCACTTAGGCTAAATGTAAATATCATAGATACTTGCATGCACAGGTGTTTCATCCACAGTTTGAAATGTAGCTGCATTTACTACAGAATATTATGATTTTTTTAACTCAGCAACTCCCACAATCTTAGGGAAGCATGTATAAGAGCCTTCTGCTAACTTCCATCAGATTGATTATTTGATTAAAATTGTCACAGCTATCATACGTAGTTGGGATATTGTTTTTTTAAAGTACATATCTTCAGTAGATTCTAAAAAACATAGGGTGTAAAATAAACATCATTGCAGTTGAATTAAAATATTGTAAGATTTACTGAGAAATATTTTTCAACTGAAGTTTTATTTAAATAACAAATTTATTTTTTAAATATTGCCTTTGTGCAACTTCATGGCCTGTCTTTGGTGGTGACAGCATGGTACAGAGCTTAGGTCCCCTTTCCCTCTCTCCACTTGCATCTGATGAAGTGGACATTGAGAAGCTAGGGTTGTGGGTGGCAGCTGTTACACAGAAAGTATTTATTTCAGAAACCAGCTTTGGCAGCATCTGTGCTTTATTTTACTTTATTTTTAAAAACCATGTTGCAGTTCTGTTTTGCTTGTACCAGCTTTGAGGTAAGTAGGGTGTTCATGTTTCTTTGGCTAACCAGTGACAACTTTGCTGTTTTGTTTGGTCAACTTCTAAGGACCTTAAGGATGCTTCTAAATTTTTTGCTCCTGTCCTCAATTTCTCATTCCTTCCACTGTGGAGCTAACAGTAGATTTTGCAATCACAGGATTATAGCATGGACAAATAACAGCACTGCTCTGTGTTCAGCACAACACTGCCTGTGTGAGCCCCATCAGTGAAAATGGGTGGCTGTTGCCCAGACTGTGCAAATTTTGTAACATTTGCTAGTATACCTACTGTCCTAGATACGCAGTCTCCTGTGGTCCTTTCCTGATCCATAGATTGTAAGTGCAGGGTATAAACCTTCTAAATTTGCCTTTCCTATGCTCCTTTTGCACAGACTAGCCAGAGTGTGCTTGGAGCAAGGCTGCCCTACTAAGGATTCTCCTGGCTGTTCCTTTCCCTGTGTGGTAGATACGTTAGCTACCTTCTCATCCCTGAACATTTTACATGTACAGAAATTAAATTGGTGAGCTGTTAAGGGTTTTCTTCTGCTGAATTTATCAGTGTGAGGAATGTTCATCTAGAAGTTACTTTAATCTTAATGTGAACTGTAATCAACAATCCCAAATATGCTAGAGCTCCCGAAAGCACCACTCTCATGCAATCTCTACACCTTTAGGGACTTCAGGATTGATGACTGTATTTTTTGTTTCCTAGTGGCCTTAGAAAGCAGAAGATTCAGTTTTATGCAGTGAGAAGTGACACACTGATTTCACTAACTGAGCAATTTTTCCTTTAATTTGTTTTCTCTTTGTTTTTATTGTGACATCAGAAAGCAAAATCCTTGAGCTAAACTTAGAAGCCCATGAGAAAAAATAATTTATCAAGATAAACAGCTGATATGAAGTTAACTTATAATTTTTAATATGACTTACCAGAGGACCTGTGCCTGTCCCCTTTGTTGAAAATCAACAGTCTCCAGCTGAAATATTGCTCAGTAGGGAGAGGCTGGGTTGTCACTACAAATCTTGGACTACAGTCAGGGCTTTTTTTTCTCCCGCACTAGAATAACTTATTTTCTAAGCAATTAAGTTTAATTTAATGTACAGTTGGCATAAAAACCTCTTTGCTTTATTTTCTTTCTTAAGATCAGTTATGTGCAGGGGCTGAGGGTGTGGGGGTGTGCGTTTATGTATAATATAAGGTACCCTGATCAATCTTGACAATGTTCAGGATTAGTAATTGACAGTTCAAACTCAATTAAACAGTTGGATTTTGTCTCTGCTATCTGTAGTGTCAGTGCTGGTATAACAACTAGCCAACTGCAGAAAGAAAAAGCCAAGGGTTCTAACTCACCGTTAGGTGGTGCCCCTGCCTTTTATTAAAAAAAAAAAAAAAAGAAAAAAATCTAAAACCCACACCAAACCAAAACACACAAAAGCTTCTACTATCCTCATTTTAATTATGCAAATAGGAACAGCTTTAAGAAAGAATCTGTAGGGGAAGATTAAGTTCTAATGTGGGAATAAATGAAAAAAAAATATATACTTTTAATAAAAGAGAATTTGTTTGTTGAAATGGTTGGTAGAGAACAGTAGCCTCTTGACCTGAGCTCAGTTACGATTCTGTCTGCCAGACCCAGAAGAACCGTTGCCCTATTAGGTTGGCCACCTGCCCTTACCAGGGCACTTGTCCAACGTGTATGTCTTACGCCTAACCTTTCTCACTGCAGTTTATGCCAGTTGCAGAAAACCAGCATCCAGGAGGGACTCCACAGAGAGTCATTTTACATATCAAAGCATGCTTTCCTCTGCATCATTGCCTAAGCTTATGTATTTGTCCATATTATTTGGGGTTTTGCCAATTTACCTGCACCATTTTAAATCCTGTTAAAGTGCCTTGCCTTGTAGCCTACTGATAGGAATGCCACACAGTAAAATGACTTCTTTACCTGTATTTCTTATTGATCAATTTTCATTTTGTTATTGTCTGCCCCCTTGCCCAGTGGTGGCAGGATATGGATATTATTCAGTAGACCAAATAAAGCTCATGATGTAATCTCTCTAGTTGCAAGCAACACACACAGCTTAATGTGATGTCTTTTTGCATGTCATCTATAGACAGCAGGCACTGTTTCCTTTATTCTGAGGCTCAGCTCGTGGGACGAAGTAAATGAACCAAATGCTGAACCTTTGCTAGTGACCAACAGTGGAATGAAACTCAGAGCTGCTGACCACCTGATCACTCCTTTAATCCCAGTCCCACAAAGGCACCTGAACAGTTGGGTCAGTTGAAAGAATTTTGGCTGCAACCAGGGAAGGTTTTAAAAAAAACAAATGCTCCCTGACTTAGCTATTTTTGGTTCAGCTGCTTCCTAGATAAACTCCACTGTACAGCTCAGAAGAATGGCAGGTGGGGTGGGGGATATTGTTCAAGATATTTGGGCCTAGCTTGGACCTTATTTCACCTTTCTGAGAAAACAAGCACCCTCCGTTTCCTGTCCATGGATCTGGGACATTCTGACCAGCTCAGCAAGAGCAGCTGGTAAGAGCAAAGACCTGGGGAGGTGCCTGGTACTCCTCAGTTCCAGCAATCCCAGCAAAATCAACCGCCTCATTTCTGCACATCAGCTTTGCTATTAGCATAATTGAGAATAATGAACTGAACCAACAACCCTAAGGTTGACTAATAACTACAGCTTCTCTGATGATGAAAAGCATTCCATATCCTGTTATTAGCAGATCAATGTGAATAACTGGCAGACATACAACAAAAGCTACTGGTTGCAAAGATTTCATTATAGTTTTCAGGTAAAATTTCATCAACTACATTTTTATGATTTAAATATTATCTCTTTGATTTAATCTCTTGAAACATTCAAAATTACTATTATTTTTATAATTTGCTTACCTGAAGTTACAGAAACCAGAACCTTTTATTTGTTCTGTCCCCTCATTTGTTACACTTGCATCACTCTCACTATCCTTGTGATTGCTGTTATAAAACCTGCCATCCCAACATTGTGAGTCTGTCTCATCTTGGTATCAGCAGCAGGTCCTGCTGCTGCTGTTGTGTACTCCCTGTCTCAGGGAATTACCCACCGTGCTGGCCTCACTCTCCTGGAGCCTGTGCTCACGTTTAACCAGTAAGCTGCTTAGTAAGAGAGATTTTCTGCCATTCTTCTGGCCTCACTGTCAGTGAAAATTATTTTCCCTCCTGCATGTCTGCTGAGCGTAAAGCTGTAGTACTCAGCTGCAGCAAGTGAACAAAACAGCTGTCATTTTCTTTTTGAAATAGAGATCCAATCATCTGCAAACTCAAAGAAGCTGGCATTGGAGATTGGTGCTTTCTCCACTTAGCAGGCTGTTGGAGAAGGTATCTGGCTGAACTGGCAGCTCCTGTGCTTCACCTCACACCTTCTCAATCAGCAGATCAGGCTTTTGCACTGGCTTTGTGGGGGGAGCTGCACCAGGAGGACAGGCTCTGTCCTTGTGCGACGGCACAGAGTGCTGCTGCAGATGGTGTGTGTTGTGGTAGGCTAGGGACTGGAAAGACAATGTGAGTTTGGATCCAGCTGGTCAGGCAACACGCACAGCAGGCTTAGCACTATGCTGAGCTACAGTGCTCAGTAAAGTTCTCGTGCTGGAAATGAGTTGTTTCAGCCCCCTCCGGCTCTGGCAAAGCTGGTACCTACAGGCACGGGTGAGAAGGAGTGGGAAGAAGTGTTCTATCTGAGATGCCACCACTTTTATCCCTGTACTTGTCGCTCCAAGCTTTGCAAGATCTGGCAATTGTCTTAGCATTTTATGTGCAGTTCATGCTGGCCGTTCTCCTGACCCCCACCCTGACTGGAGTGAGGTGAGGGCTGAGTGCGTGGTGATCAGCACATGTTTTGTTTATTCTTTATTATTTATTTATCCTGTGTTTAACTTTTAAAAATACAACCTGTTCAGTTTGGAGGTGATTTCTTTTTTCCTTTTTTTTTAGGTTCCCAAAATTAATGTAACTAATACAGAAAGTATCTTGCACTAGGAAATTTGCAGATGCAGGTGAAAGTATATCTCTGGTGCAAGTTACCTTCACTGGACCTGACCATGACCTGTGGATTGACTCTGTGGCTTGACCCTGGAACTTCCTCAATGCCACAGACTTGCCCGCTGATCTGGACTCTTAGCTGATGCTGGCTGCTATCTCTGGGTACTCAGGTTGCTCAGGGTACTCCAGGGCAGGCCATGGCTAAAAAAGCCTCTAATCTGCCAGCCATGCCATCACACTTGGCTCCCATCCCTTAGCAAACAGCTGGCCTTTGGTACTTCTTGACACCAGCCACATTTCTAATCTGCATCATATTGTCTCCAAAACATGCATGCTGCATGATCATTTGTGTGTAGCTGATACTATCTCTGACTTCTAAGTCTGCAAGTTTTAAACATGCTTCTCTGAACTTCCAAAATCTAAACCTGATGTTTCTGTGTGCCACTTGTTCCTCCTATTTCAGTTTTCAGGGAATCCTAACTCAGCTTTTGCCCCAGGAAGTTTGCTGTGCTGATGCTATGGTGAGTGGCTGCTGTGCCTCAGCAGCCTGGTAAGACTGTCCCTTTGTTCCCTGGCTATGGGGGAAGCAACACTTGTGAATGTGGTTTGCACCTGCTTCCCTTCTTGCATGTCATCTTTGGAGATGAACATTTAGGCTGTGTCAAACATTAAAAAAAACCCCAACCAAACCCAAACAAAAGCTGTAGTCATTGGTGTAGGATTTTCTTTCTTGAACCTTTTCCAAAATCACTAGCTGCATGTTACTTCATCTGCAGGTGAACAAGAACATTCTCTGGGGCAATAGCATGCTCCAAGGATGGAAGCAGTTGTGTTGTTACTGCACGTCTTTAACAAGAGGATGTGAATCCACCCTCATGCCAAGTGAGACAAAAACGGTGCTGGGACAGGAAGACTCCATGAATTTGCTGTCAATATTACTCCCAGCAGTGCAGCTCCAGATCTAACCAGAGTCAGAGTACAGCTCCTGGCTGTGGATGGGGAGAGATTCAACTCAACAGATATTTTCCTTGTCTGGAATACCAGGTTTCTACTAAATGAGGGCACAGGGGGCAGCTGAAAGGAAAACAAACTACTTTTAGATAAGCATGGTGCAATTAACATCCCACTTGTGTTCCTTTGAAGTTCATTGTTTTTTTTTGTTAAGCCTAATTATCATCCAAGACAAGTTCTGAAATTTGTAAGTTGCAATTGCCCTTAGCTTCTGTGAAGATGGGCATTTATTTCTCCTGTTCCTTACTTTGTTTTTAACCTTTCTTCCTGATTAATATTTCTTAGGCCTGAATGAAAAGCTGACCTTCTACAGACCGCCTTTCCATTTTAATTTCATGTGGTACTGTAGGCACCTCATGGAGTTATTCATACAGAAGCTAGTCTGCACCACAGACCCCTTACCAGCTGTGTGCCCTGGGCAGGGAGGAGAGGGCAGCACAGGAGAATGCTCTTGGTGACACTCCTACCATACAGCCTGCAGATAAGTTTGGGAGTGTGTGTACTAGTTAAGCTCTGAGTATCTTACCTAGACTTTGTGTCTAGAGCTTTCCACGGAGCAGTGCATGGATATTTGGTTATTAAAATCTAACCTGTGGCTGTCAGACCAAGTGTACATACTGGGTGTGTGGAATCTGCTTCTAAAGTCACATAGGCAATCAGCTTGCACCTGTAAATCAGCCAAGGCAGGTGTTTCCTCAGTACTTTCAGCTTTTCTCACAATTCAAAGGGCTGGCACAAGTTGCTGAGTCTTTGACTTGTGAACAACCATGCCCTGGTGGGTTGGAGGTGAGGGAAGTGAGAAGAGTTTCTGCCAACGACATCCCTAGGGCCTCCGGGTCCCAGGAATGACCTGCTGGGTGTTCAGGAGTGCTGGTGCTGGGCGGCAGTGAGACAAAATCAACACAAAGAGCTCTCTAGCAGGGAAGAGCTGTTGTGGCTAGCAGACCAGGAAACTTCTCAAAGGCTGGCTAACAGCAACAATCCTGAACTGAAAGGCATGGGCTTGTTGAAAAAGTAAGTGTCCAGAAGGGGTGGTGGTAAGAGAGAAAGCTACTTTGCCACAGCAAACAAAACTTCCCAGGGCACCAGAACACTTAAATTCTAGTCTCCGTCCAGTGGGCTGCATATGTCTTGAAAGAGGTAAGGAAGGCTTTACCTGGTTAAGTAATCTTAATGCCATCCTTGGCATGTTGGACTAAGGTGACATTGGTGCATGGCTCTTGGAGATCCAGCTCCAGAGAAACTACTAATTTTTACAGAAAACTCTTCTGAATGGGACAGGGATGTCCTAAGTCTCCTGTGTGTCTGTCAGACAAAGCCCCACAAAGCCTTGTGGCTGGGCCACCTTCTCTGAAATGTCACACAGGTCTTCTAGCTTTCTCTCCCTGTTGTTTTCGTTTGGTTGGTTGTTTCTGAGGATGTGATAATGATGCAATGAAGTAGGTGAACCTTTCTGTTATTTTTAAACTCATTAAAGACAGTTGCTATTTACTTCTAAGTAAAACAATAACTTTCTTATTTTTCAAGATCAGGTTGGTTGCCAAATTGGTTCATTATAGGCCCTGCAGATGGTACTTTGTTGCACATTACTTCTACTAACGTGCTATGAAATATGTAAAAAAAAAAAAAAAAAAAAAACGCAAACAACAAAAAAACCCGAAGCCGGCTCTATAAAACATTGACAGGGAATTTTTAAAATGTTCAAAACTGAAAAAAATTCTAAAATGAAAGTTTTTCCTGTGGAAGTTTTCATCATTGGAGTTGAAAAACCTTGACAGAAAAATTAAGGTTCATCAGAATAGCCTTTTTGACAAAAAGTCTTGTTATAATAAAAGTTTTTCTAAGAAGCATCGCTGACAACAAGAGGCTTGTGTCCCCGGTGTCAGAGACAGGCCCTGTGTTCATGGTCACCCTCCTTTCCAGTGCGTCTTCTGTTTCTATAGGCCTTGACAGGAGAGGGGACAATTTGTATCAAATCTTGACTTTCTATAGGCTGACTGCGCTGCAGGTTGACTTGATGGAGTAGGAAAAAATCCACCTCTTGTGGAAATTTTTAACGTTCAGACATAATATATTGAAATGTAAAA